>CANNZV010006123.1:0-20566 GCA_947561585.1 Caprella mutica
CCTCCTCCAAAGTACTCAAGATGCTGGTCCTCAACAACATCTCACCACATATCCCACTTTAGATCCAAACGCTCCACATATATTGTCTCAACTCACCTTACACAAAATACACCAGAAGGCTTTATATCCATCAAACCTGCATGTTTGGCAAGTTTTACAAAGCAAATACTTTACAGCAGAAAGTACCCCAGAACAAGACACTATTCAAAACGGAGTAATGCTGAGTTGCGTGCTGTCACACTCTGCTCAATCTGTATTTTCACGACCTCCGTATGCCAAAAAATACCTCTGCTTTCGCTCTTACATATTCAGATGGTGTCACCATCATCTCGTAACACCAAAACACGAGACCGCAGCCAACAACTTAAAAAAACTCACTCTCTTGGAAAATGGCTAACTACAAACAGACTAAAGGTCTCCGTTGATAAAATTAATATTCCCTCGCACTAATCACTCATACACAGCTAAATACAACACTCATCCACACATATCACTGTTAATAACATTCTCCTGCCGAGTAAAACACGCTGAAAATCTACGATTGCAGCATGCCGTACAAACACCACATCAATTACATTAACATTAGAGGCAAAGCAGACACAAAACACAGCACTCCTGATTGCCACCAGATGCACACAGACAATACCTACAACACACATTCACGAGAGATACTCGTTCTTCACCTCGCTTCACACGGGACCCATCATTCTATGGTGCAAAGACAATTGCCACCTGGACAAATTCCCACCATTTGACAATTGCCACACTGATAATTATTATCTGTCCTCTTAATTTGAAAGAAGAGCTAAATTACGAGATAGTAATAATAATAATAAATATTATAAAATGTTTTTATGAATTAATTAAAAACAAAAGTCTTTACTGGCTGATATGATTATGGCTTTTATCAATAAAAAACACTGAATACCAAAATTTGTATACAAATCTTTATCAAATTTATACAAGTGTGCATGAAGAGTGAATAACATACTGCTATCAACTTAACAAGCTGCAAGCATATCTTAGGTTTTCTCCAGTTTCCCGGAAAAATGAATTTATTTATATTATTGTAGAACTGAAGTCTAGGATATTTTCATTCAGTAAATATTTGTATTCATTATACATATTTTTTATAGGATTTCATAGTCTGTAAATAACACTAATCTAAAACTGAGGAAAAGATTATATACTCTTTGTTTAGCAAAATTTTATAAATAAATAAATAAACATATTGAAATTACTAATGTTACGTATAATTGAACAACTGTTAATGATGGTATCTGCTTTTTATAAATTCACTACAAATTTCAGTTTTTAATAATTTCAATTTTTTCTATTATTATTATTCAACAAAATAATTATAAAACGAAAACAAATTTTCCTAGAACCAAAACATATATAACATATAAAACTTATCAAATTTCTTGGGGTTAGCTGTAACACGATGAGAAACAATAGCCTTATTGATTAGAGCTAGAACAAATTGCTTGGAGTATACATTTAATATCTTTATTTATTTGATTGATTGAAACTTAAAAATAAATCATATTTGATACCTATATTTTACGTATTTAACATAATACATATCAATAACATAATTTTATGCTAAAAAACAATGAAGTGTTCAATGTTCATCTTTTCAGTATCGGAACCACGCAGAGGGGGGGGGGGGGCAAGCTAACAACACCAACACCATATCTGTACAGCTAACCTTATATTTATTTAATTACCTTAACGCTGCATTCGAATAAATATAAGAAATATTTTAAAGCATGGAAATAATAGTTAGGTTGACAATTATACATGTGGTCAAACTCAGCGAAGGGTACCACGTCACATTTATGTGACTCGATCAAGCCGCCCTGGCCCTTCTCTCCCGTCTTACATGCACAAAATTGAAATATTTTATCATTAAAGGGGCAGTTCAGTCAATTTTTGTTTTCATAATATTAATGTTGAACGATCACTTAGTAAAAATAAAGCATTTTTGTAGAATTAAACGGTTGAAAAAAATATAATAAGCGATATATATCATATTTTATAAATTCGATTTAGTTCCTTCGTCCTCCTACAGATGGCGCCACCACTCTGTACTATTTGTTTACATTTTACAGCTGATAACACGTAAACAAATTTTCAATCAACAGTATTAACAGGTAATTTATGAAGAGATGGTTTTCTTTTCAAAACTAAATCTAATTTACTCGAAGGACAGTTTTCAATTTCACAAATTCTTTTCACCATTTTCATAAGATAATAACCGATTCAAGTCTGGGACTGGTTATCATTTTGTTTACGTACCACAATGATTAGTTACGCGGTCCACCGCAGTCCACAGATGGCGCCACTAATTTACAATATACTTTTTATATTAACATTTCTAAAATCAACGAATATTCAAATGTTACATAAATAAATATACTAAATCGATTTAGGACCAATTTGGCGATAGTTTGATTTTGAATGAACTGCCCCTTTAAACATACAAGAAAAGAGCGCCTTCATGTGTTCACGAATATATTCCAGAAAAAAATATAAGTACAGCATAGATACTTCTTAGTAACATTTATTTTCCATAAAAAGCCCATTTAGTTGCATGTATATTTCGTTTTTAATGTATTTGTCGGTATATTACAATAAACTAAAATTGTTCTAGGTAAATTCTCCTCAGGAATATTAGACCACGGAAATTTTCACCATGGTAAATTACAACGCCGTAAACTTTCACAACGGAAATTTCAACGCCTATTACTAGATTTAATTTACATCAATTACAGTAAAATTGATGTAATACAATTTTTTTGGTGTTAGAGGGTCTACGGTCCCAGCTAAATAGTTCTGAATGTGAAACATATGGTGATAACAATACATTATTTTTATTATTATAACTTAGGGGAGCAAACATTTTTCACAGTGGATCAATTTTTTTTTTTTTTTGGGCCAATCATATACATTCAGCATTTCAAAACCTCATCCCACTGAAAATAAGAAAAATATTTGAGTAACTTTAATTATATACATAATACATTTCATTTTTTTCGCAGTGGTGGAATTTTGTTATGTGGAAATTTGTATAACCACTAGAGGAATTTTCCATGTTGGATCTTACCAAGTGGAATTTTCCATGGTGACATTTACAGGGGGGAAATTTTCTCCATTACAAATAAATTTTTCTCAAATTGAAATTATTTTAAATCACCACTATCGAGGGATCACTTTTAGGTTTCTTAAATTTTTGATATTAAAGGAGCATATCTTTCAAAAACTTCATTTGAAGAAAAAAATGTTTATCTTGCTTAACAATAATCTATCACAAAAACTTATCTACTGAATAATAATTATTAGCTTAATCTGCTCACACAAATCTAATCGTTCTTTAAGCAAATAACCGCACATTCTGCACGAGTCACCCACTAGTTGCAATATGATTAGCTTACTCAGTTACTAATTGAATGGCGCGATCTTTGGAGAAATATGAGAAAGCGATAGCACGATATACAGTAATCATAATTATAGACACATCTAATGATTAAGAATTGAATCTCTGACAGAGTTATGAATGATGAATAATCCTCTCGCACGAAATCTGTTGAATCCTTCATAAAGCACGATACCTCAACGAGTCAACAATCAACATGCATTTGTTATTTTGTATAGGAAATTATCTATTCAAATAATTCATGCTTCGCAATTATTTTATTATAACCATTTTATATTTTTATCCATCATATATTGTTTGGAACAATAATTCCTGATTCAACAATTAAATTTATCGTAAGATGTAATCTAGGATGATAAAAATCCCACCCCAAGCAATTTTCTTTTTTTAATCAATACGAATAATGTCTCTCACCATTTAGTTACAATTCCAATGAAATTTAATTGCAAATATTTATTACCTTCGAAAAATTGATGAAGGTTAGAGTCAAATCAATGTGATTTCTATTTCTAATTATCACATTAATTTTTTTGTAATTAATTAATGTATAAATGATTTAATATCGGATTCATAGATTCTAATACATAAGAAATTACAGTGGCCGGAAACTTCAGTCTCTTAATTATAAATGACCTCTCAACATAAATGATCGTTATGTAGTTTATTGTATCTACTAGCTTTTAGTACTGCACACTTAATGATTGTTTAAGTAATGACTTGGTAGGGGGGGGGGGGGGGGTTATGGGACGACACGAACCTGGATACATCTAACTTATTTGTTACATTTATTCGTCAGACCGAAAGTTCAGAGATCGAATTTTCCGCTCAAATCTCATGTTAAATAAATGTCAAAACATGTCAAAATTACAAATATTTCGTATCTTTTTAACAGTTAATGATGTTATCCGTTATTAATAAATACACTATACACCTTATAGTATTCATAATTTCAACTTGTTTTATTATATTGTTCTTTAATAAGATCATTATAAAATGTGACCAAATTTTCTGAGTCCGAATTTTCCTTCAACCAAAATTACTATTTTCTATAATACTTTGGCACACGGGCATAAAATGTAGTAGTTCTAGTCCTATAATGATGATATACAAATCTACTGATTATGGGATAACATTCATTTTGCTCGGTTGAGTATCTTTGTTTTGAATGGGAAAATTGGCTTTTATTTTTTGAGATATTGAGATCATTTTATAGCTCTCTTCTGATATTATGGTAATTCTGTGTTGTTTTAATGTTTTCAATTTTGTTACTTTCTCAAATAATCTTTCTTTATACCGTCACAAATGTTGATATCTGGAGAATAATTAGAATGATATTAATTATTTGAGAATGTCCAATTTTAAGAGGCAATAATTAGAAAGGAAAATGTTAAAAATTGGGTTCTTTGTTAGATCTCAATTTTGTTTGCATATATTTTATTTAATCATATCTCTTAAATTTGGACATCCTCAAATTATTAATAGCAATTAGAAACTTGTGGTATATAAGCGATATTAGTATATAATATAATCAATAGTAAAAATAATAAATTTTAAAATTAATTTATATTTGGATGTTTCTTTAAAAATTCTAGGAATAAATTCAAATAATATTATGTAACATCTAAGAGTAAGTATGGATAGAATTGACCATAATAAATAAAAAGTATATTTGAAAAATGAAGAATTCAGCTCAATAACCAGGCAATGTAATTTAAAACGTCACATTTGCTGTTTTATTGGAACACCTGACGAGAGTCACATTCTTGTATGACTGTTTCTTCTAAGTCCCTTGTATTGAACTTCCCTTTAATGACGGATTTATTTTCTGACTCGTTATTAATATTATACAAACCAGCCCATAATTTGTAATAATGCAATGTCAGGTAATTCTCTTTTCTTAAGTTTCAATGACGTCATGACCCAGATTTTAGGCAGTTTTTCTTTTCCAAACGCAATTGGAAATAATAATAATATAATTTCCTTCCTGTTACTTAAACTGTTATGAAAACATGGTTGCTAAGAGACAAATTGTCCAATCTCTAAAATTACAGAAAATAGACAATTGGAAATGGAAATATTAAACATTTTGCCTCATATTCTTTAAAAATATTATAGTCAAGCAAAACTGACATATTTTAAGGGTTTTTTACATTTAAAATAACAAATGTTTATTCGTTCATTTAAAAAAGCTGTTCTTTTTAAATATACCCAAAAAAATTGAATATTACCCGTATAAAAAAAGAAAATCTTTAGGACAGAAACTACCCGAATGCTATGCGTTTCAAGAGGTACTTTCAAAAAATTAATGATTTATTTTGAAAGAGAAGGAAAAACGTCTCATGCAAAACACAAGCAAGGCTGCAATTCGAAGTTGTCCGAAAAGAATTATCGGAATAGATAATTACTCTAAATAATATAATAATAATAAATAATTATCATAAAATAATATAATTATAAAATAATATATATATTTTCTCTAATAGACTTTTTGAAGCAAATCGCAATACGATGGTTCCTAAGATCGTTTCGGAGCTCAAACATTACATACAGAACACAGCTTCCACAAAAAAAATGTTTTTTACGTAGGCTACGCAAATCTGGATTCCACGAAAGAGCTAAAAGCCTTTCCATTTTTTTCTAAATCCATAAAGGTGCATTGAATTGAGTACTGATGCAAAAAAATACAGAGTGACAGTAAATGACGTCTATATACGAGCCTATCTCAAAAAAAAAATCTAAGACCTTGTAGTTGAAGAGCATAACACTTCAATTGCGCTATCTTCTTAAACTGCAAGTAGCGTTAAAAGATAATGAGCATGGTTATATAATTACGGATTTCTTTCATGACAGTAGATATACATAAAAAGTGTTATAATAAGTAGGACTGTTATAATATAATTCGACAATCATCGATCCCGAAAATATTACACACGGAGAGAATTGTTATACATATATCTCCAAACCGTTTCAGTTTATTCGTTATCATTTAATTACGTTTCGTGATATTTTGTTATATTTTAGTTTCAAAGCATATTGTCATAGCGCTAGTAATAAGTAACAAATAAAGTAAGTCAGTTGTTTATTCATTAGTTGCGTGATGCACACGTCAGCATGCGTTGGCTTCACGTCACGCCCACTCTACTTTATGAGTGTGAAGCATGCTGAGAGAAGTTTTAACTAACAGCCACCTCATTAATCCATAAAAAGTCACACGCAGAGCACTTTCGCCTCTCAGGCCAATTTAGACAATTTAAAGGGCTAATAATAATTAGAATGATTCATATCTTTAAACGGCAAACAATTCAAACAATACTTACAGTTCTTATCTGTTAATTTTAATTTTATTTTGTATCAATTGTGTTTTTAATGCTCGAAAATCTTACTAATTATTTAAAATAGTTGATGCCAATTTTTATATAGAAATAAAGATCGTAATATAATATTGTACACTAGGTATATAAGCAAAGAACAAGTATGCCCGAGGATCAAATGACTGGAAATCAAATGACTGGGAATCAAATGACCGGGGATCAAATGGTACGGGAATCGAATAACCACCGCATCAATACATTAAGCAGCCCATATAAAAATGTCGAATAGATTTATTAGTAAACATTAAATTTATTGGTCACTTTCTGAAGGATAAATTTATTACCACACATTGAAAGTGGGAGCATTTCCCATTCAAATACTTTTTTAAGCTGATTATTAACTAATACATAACACACTATTATTCATTATTTAATTACTCTATATCATAAAGTATTACATAACACAATGTAATTAACTATTATACAACATAATAACAGTAATTGATATTTAACACATATTATTAATTAACATATAGCGCAATATTATTTTTGTTCTGATATTTCCCAGTTGTAGAGTTTTTCGTAGCAAATACTGAACAAACACTCACTCTTTGATCCTAATTCCCAACAAATGGCCAAACAAGCAACTTCAGAAGGATTCGACAAATTCCACAGTTGTTTGATAAACTCAGACGATCACAAAGTTGCCATGAAGAGGATATTGAGTCTTTTATTTAGCTCTGTAAATGACCTCGCTCTTTACCTCTCTACAATCGCATTCTCAATGGCAACAATTGCTATGTTTATTGAATGTTTTTTATATGTTCTCTGTGGGTAAATATAAAGTAATGGCGAGTTTAACTTTCAATGAGGAGGAAGATTTTGTATTTTATACGAACTAAGGAATAATTGTTATTTGATTTTTTGAATGATTTAACTTGTTATTAGTGTTAAATACTTTTAACTAACTATTATATAATTACTGTATAGCTGTGAAAATATGAATTTAATCTTCATTTCATATGAGAATGTTTAGACTTTTTGGATTTTTTTTAACAACAATAGAGCTCCTCTGCATCAGCTATAGGTCGGTCACTATTTAGAGCTCATACTTCACTATGTAGGACTCAGATGCATAGAAAACTGATACATTTTATGACAGACTGTACAAAATTTGTTTCTTTATAAATATTCATTATGCATGGTACTTTATCAGGATCATACTAAATAAGGATATTTCACTATACAGGACTTCATTATAGAGGACTTGTACTGTATAATGAAAATAAAATTTGTGATTGATCGATAAGTTAATATTTTGTGAAATTCCTCATTCACAAAATACTATAATTGAAATTCACTATTTAATTTCCAATCCTATTTCATACAGTGCATACATTTAATGAGATGTATCATTAATTTTAATCAGTAGCCTGAGTTAGGAGAATAATAATTAATTAATTAATTATATACTTTAACGCTATTCATTTCTTGTCGCATGGAATTCTCATCAGTCTGTTGTTTATGTTTTGCAATTTTCAGAAGTGCCTGAAATGTTGTCTGACGTGTGGTACAATGCAAGTCTGTTCATGACACTCTAAATGAGAGATGTACTTGAAGCTGCAGTCAGAACAGAATATTGGAGACAGCTCAGAGATGGGTGGTCTGGTAAATTCTACACCAAATCTGCAATACAAATGTCCTGTTGAACCCAAACGAAATGTCATATACGAAACAAATCAAAAAGATTAATCAATGGAAAGCAACAATATTGTTAGGAATTATTTCACAAATTATTTTTTAAACTCATTACACTAAAATATATTCATTATACGTATTTTTGATTCCAGAAGAACATATCTATTTTTTAATAGGATTTGCTGAACAAAATATATTTAGTCTTCAGATCGTACTGTCTTCTTGCGATCTAAACGACCCTAGTTCAAATTTAAACTTGTGCCTTCTTTTTTGTACTTACACACTTTCTCTGATCGTCAATATTTTATACAAAGAATTTTATAAAAGAAACCGTTTGAATACTCTTAAATATTGAAAATCAATCTTTTTTATCAATGGGGATTTTGTCTAATAAAGATTTTTTTTATGTTTGAACTTACTTTATTGTCCGTTTTCTGACCATTTGCTCAAAGCCATTTTCACCACCCACCAATTAAGTCGTTATTTAATTAACAAAAATAATTAGAAATTTATGAAAATTTTACTATAGATGGAGAAGGGTTCATCAAACAAAATAATACTTGAAGGAAAACAGTTTAAAGTTGGGTAAACTTTTTTGTGGGCCACCCTGTATGAACAATTTATTCATTAATTTTAATGTACCTGGTGATTTTAGTCCCAAATATTAATATATCAATGACCGTGAGATGCGGGTTACTTAAATGTTGTTCATATCCATTGAGAATTCAATTAACATAATAGGTTTTTAACTTTTTGATTATTAAAAATTCGAGATGGGATTATTATATATCATATTATATGATTTAGTTATCATTACTTTGTTTTGTGTAAGCAATTATTTATTTTCCGGTATGTATACTGTGTAGGTACTTGATTGAATATATTCTTATTCATAATTAAATCAGTATTACTGAACATTACATAATATCCATAAATAGATTAATTTTCCAGTAATATTTTCATTTCATGGGAATGTGCATTATTTAATGTACAATGGAATGGTTAAAAATACCAATAATTGAACGCTAAATATTCCAGAGATTTTCCCCTAATATCGCAAGGATAAATCTTCTTTCCCTGTGATATTCCTCTTATATCCCGTGGGTAATTACTTGTTTCTAGTGATATATACACTATACACTTGCACACCTTTAGATAGAAATAGTTTAGGTTAGGTTAGGAGATCTAAATTAATTGTAATAAAATCTTGAATCCTATTGAATATTTATTTTTTTAACAGCATAATAGATTTTTGTGATGACATTACTAATGTTGATAGATTATAATACCAGTCAAGCTTGAAGTAATTATTTTGAGTACCAATCACGATGAATTCTTCTTTTTCACTGTATAACCTTCAAGTTATCTAGTTAGAAAATAACGTAAACATAATATAACATAACTAACAAAGATCGATATAGGTATTTATTTATGCAAGCCTACTGCCTCAGGCGATTACAGTTATATAATAAAACTACTGCATATTGCTGCCATCAAGTAGAACTCTATGGTACTTCAACTTTGAGTTTCAATTTCTTCAGAATACTTGCGGAATATTGATGGCTAAAATATGTCCAACCCTAACGCTATTTAGCCTTCTATCTTTTATCAACAAACCATAACATATTATCCATTTGGGTCAAAGACTTTTATCAATTCGTAGTTAATATCATAAACTCATAGCCACGTAATTTCTGAAAGTATCCCTTAAAAAACTTTACTCTCTCATTGATTGACTCGTACAGCCTGAAATAACTATTTGTATCTCGTTACTGTGTGCCACAGATTGGTTTCTCAACAGAGATATTGAAAACCCAATACCAATTCTGAACCAGTGATGTTAACCTAAGGTTGGATAAGCTGAGTGTAATCCAGTACTGTGTGAATGATATATACCAACATTTTAATGCAATGGTAGGGACGTAATCCTCAACTCAGATCCTCTATAATTTTTTGTGTATCTTATTGAAATAAATTTTCCCTTAAGGCGGCTTCACACGATCAATATTATTGACAAAATTTACTAATTCTATCAATATATTGATCATCTGAACGGGGTACTGATGGACTGATGAAATTATTGATGTGATCAAAGGTAAGTGCTCAGAAATCTCACTAATATTTGAGCAATAAGCGAAGTGCAAAACTTTTTTTGTCCCTCATTTCAGCACAACACAAACTGTTCCTTTGTGTGACGTCTGTTAGTTTACTTCCCTATAACGTCTCAGTGTATGGGCTCTAAGTGATTAGGATCCTACTCTATAAAGTATTTTCTGATTCCTTTCTCTTTATATATCTCTTTCTACTAAATACTCATGGTACCATGCCCTAGAACCACCTTGCCACTATGGTTCCGACCTCAGGCCTCTGGTCCAAGCTTAACTGTATTTAAGGGTAATAATGGTAAAGTAATTAACACTTAAAGAGATTATATTCATTGGTCAAGCACATGTTATTACAAAGAATATCTCCACTAGAACGCTCGCAAGTTAAGGTCTCAAATAACTACGAACAGGAGATAAGGTGTGTAGCTCACGAGAGCGAATCGGTAACTGACTTGACTGTCACTTACTTACAATCATATAGGTTCGTGATGATAGTAATGCATACACAATTGCTGTGTTTGCTTTACCACATCGCTCCCCCCTTCCGAAAATTTCAAAGTTACAATTCACATTTTTCCAAAACTGCCAGCTGGTTTGTCTACCCATTGTTACTCTATATTGAACAATGTTCAGACGCTCACGCTGTTAGTGGAAACATGTATATTGGATCTCTTGAAATTTCTCGAACCGGTAATAAATACATTATTAGAAAATTGAAAAATTTGAGTTTTAATTCGTTCTAGAAATATGTAAGACTAATGTGCATTCACCAAATTTTCTTAAATTTTTAATCTTACCTATACAATCTTAATTTTGCTTCAACAATATTTTTATTTATTCTCAAAATAATCTAAATTACTCCTACCTAATATGTCTCAGTTCAAAATGTAACAACTTTTTCATTTTATAAACGTAATAACTTGCCTAATCTATTAGAGATCACTCCCCTCCCTCCTAATATGTAGATTTTTAGTCTAAATATTAACAGAGACCTTTGATCACTCCAATACATTACACAAATTGTTACTGCATTTACATTTAAAAAAAAAATTTATAATCAAAAAAAAAATTTTCATTTATAAGAAATATATTTAATTAACTTAGTTATGTTTTATTTTAATAAACTTCCTTCTTTATTGATAAAAGTAATTTTTCATTTTAATTTATCATATGTTATGATATCGTATTTTATGACCTTTTAATGAATTTATATTCGTAATTGAATATATATGAATTTTGATCATCTTTATCAAATTTTGAGACAGTTGTGATCTTTAAATTTAAATCTTAAAATTAACACCGAAAAAAAAAAAAAAATTAAAATTAACACCGAAAAAAAAAGTAAACTTAAAATTAAATTCAATTGAAAAAACGATTATTATTAATTTTCACTTGAAATTACCCAAACTTAAAATTAAAAAAAAATTTTAAATAATGATCAAATTGAGTTTGAGAAAAAAAAATCTTAAATGCTGTTAGGTTTAGTTTTGGTAATTTCGCTTTTTGGCTTTCGTTTTGCCTGAGGCATTACTATAATTGTTGTCGCCTGTATATTAACTGCCTGATCATTAAAAACATTTACTGTTCCACCTAGTTCCCCTGATCTAAAGGGGCACCGCGTTTTATCTGATTAAAAGCCTCAGTCGCCATCTTAGACCTCAAATTCCTAATTTCGTACATCCTCATGTCTTCTTCTGACTTCATCTTTCTTGACTGATTATAACCACATACCAGAATCATCACAACTAGCAATGTTAGAATTAATACCAAAACGTCGCTAAACAAATCTGGTATTAGGTCGTACTTTGTAGACCCCATGCTTTTAATTGCATGCTCTAGATGAGCCTTGTTCATCGAAGTTGATTTCTGGATCAGCCTCACTACTGAGTTCAGGTCATAGTTGCTCTGAGTCTGTCCCATCGCTCCAGCTGATTACTTCTCACGACCTTGAATTACAGTTCTGTGTGTCAACCGGCTGGGAGTGGCTGAGAGTCAGTCACTGGCTGTTTTTGGGTCTGTTGGCAGTGTGGATGGCTGTGGCCTTGCTGCCTCACGGTCACTGAAATCAAAACGATACCGTTAGATCATGGCCCCTGTTCATTTTTTAGGTATTTTATCAGATTTCAGTCTCATTTTGAATTAATCATTTTTGCTTTCAAATTATTTCAGTATTTCATCCTAAATTTGAATATATATATATATTTTTTTCTTTTTTTCAAATTTTCATTCAAACAATTTTACTACTACGTTTACAGAATATAATTCATCTTATTCGTTACACCAACATATAAACACAAAATTTAAAATTAACATGCATACAACAAAAAAAAATTTAATCCTCTTAAAATTATTATATGAAATTTTATATTAATAAAATTCATAATTCATCCTATCAACTTAAACTAAATACATACAAATATTACAATTAAAATTCATACAATTAAATACATACAATAATTCTCTTACTGAGCAAAGGAAATATTGTAGTTTGAACAATGAATTGTATGCTCTGTTTGTTTGACTCGCGTAAGCAAAAAAAAAATGTAAACATTTCTCTGACTCTTTGCATGTAACCGTGTTATATGTCACGTGTTCGTGTAAATGTAACATGTTACTCATGTTACTTCATTTTATGTGTTCCTTTTGTGGGCTATATGATGTTTGTTTATATTCAAATTTCTCATAATTTGATTTCCTGTTTAATGATGTTAATGAAATTATTTAATTAATTTGTTGTGAATTTTTCCAACTTAGTTAGATAATTTATATTGCTCGTTATCGTTTGATGTCCTAATTGAATTATAGCTTTGTTTCTTTTCACTTGTAATACTGTACCTGGTCCTATCCAATTTAATTGTAATTTATGTGTTTTTTGATGATTTCTAATTAATACTCGATCACCTATCTGTATAATTTTGTCTTTTCGTGTCTTATTGTGGTAAATTATGCGTTTGTTTGATTGATTAATTATGTTAGCTCTTATCTGATCTTGAATAAATAGAGCTTGTCTGGCCTTGATTTTGACTATTGATTCTGATGTATCTAAATTGTAAATGTTATCCAAATTTTCTGCTTGAATATTTGGAGATGTGTCACGGCCAAAAAGAGCGTATGAGGGCGTATCTTTCAAGGTCAAATTGACCTGATTGTTAATTGTGTTTTGGACAATATCGAGAAACATGTCCCAATTATTGTGATCTACTGTGGCTACATAGAATCTTAATAATTTGTTAATTTTCTGGTTATTACGTTCACAAATTCCATTGGAATATGCTGAATATGGTAATACCTCACATTTGTATATCTGATGTATTTCACTGAAAGTTCTAATTGCGTTAGACTTGAATTCTTTCGCACAATCCGACATTAACGTTTTGGGATATCCACAACGACTAAATGTTTTACTTAGACAATCAATTACTGTGTTAGTTGATTTGTCAGCTACTGCGTGTAATTCGTTATATCTTGTCAACATACATGTTATTGATAAAATATATTTGTTGTTCGTGTCAGTTGTTATAAAAGGTCCAATAAAATCAAATGAGACTGTTTCAAATGGTGTATTAGCTACTGGGGCAGACATTAATTTAATTGGTGTATCTAGACTTCCTTTAAGGATTTTGCAAACGTCACATCTTTTAATAAAAGATTCTATGACCGATCTTTCTTGAAAATGATAATATTTTAGTCGAAATTGAAATAGCGTATAAGCTAAACCACAATGGGTGTTAAAATGTATTGAATTAATTACTAAATTGATCATTTCATTTGGTATAACATAATTAACAATACTGGCTGCCCGAGTATCTATTTTCCGATATCGATATAATATTCCGTCTAATATGAAAAATTCAGCTATGTTCCTAGATGTTCCTAATTGTTTTTTCTGTAATATATCCATTATTTCCTTACAAGCAAAGTCGTTTGACTGTGCAGTCTTTAGTCTGTTTAAAGTCCATGTTATGTCTTCGTGTTTAGGTATGTAGTTCAGAAATGGTTTTTCTTTGTTGATTTTATACAATTTAGATGTATCTGATTCTTGTTCGTTTTCTGAGTCTGTTTCTGGTCATTGTCATTGTCGTTAATAATTTGTGGTACGTTTAGCTTAGCCCTCGATCTTGTGGTTGCTATATAATTTTCAATTGAATTACAACTTTCATTAGATGGTGTTAAAAGTTCACAATCATCTATTGTTTCTTCCGTTAAAGGAGTTAATCTACTAAGGGTATCGGCTACCACATTTCTCTTACCTTCAAAATATTTGATGGTACACTCATATGTGCTAGCCTCTATTGCCCACCTGGCTAATGCCGTGTCTAATGGAAGTTTATTACCAAAAAATGCACATAAAGGTTTGTGATCAGTTAAAATGGTAATAGGATATCCTAGACATAGATACTGAAATTCCTTTAAAGCTAGATGTATTGCAAGAAACTCTTGTTTAGTCGTGGAGTACCTTTTTTGAGTAGAATTTAATGATTTACTGAAATATGCTATGGGTCTTAATGTTTTGCTTTTGGTCGAATCTGGTTGTAGCAATGCTGCGCCAACTCCGATATTTGAGCTGTCAGTAAATAAATAAAATGGTCTGGAATAATTTGGATGAGCTAAAACCGTATCTGATGTCAAAATATTTTTGAGACTAGTGAAGCTAGCCTCACATTCGTCAGTCCAGTCAAATTTAGTGTCCTTCCTTAATAGTCTATATAATGGGTCGGCTTTCTGACTAAATTTAGGTACGAACTTACGAAAATAATTTGCAAGCCCTAAAAATCGCTGAAGTTGTTTTACATCTGTTGGTCTAGATGCTTCTCTAAGTTTTTCGTTTTGGATACATCGGATGCCCTCAGTAGTGACTCGATGTCCAAGAAAATTAATTTCGTGTTTAAAGAATTCACACTTTTCTAATTTTAACTTCAAATGAGCGTCACGTAAATTCATTAGCACTTGGCCAATATCATTTAAATATTGTTCATATGATCGACTAAAAATTAGGATGTCATCAATAAATACGAAACATAGTTTCCCTAATACATTACTTAACGCTTTTGTCATTATTGCTTGAAATACTTTTGGACTATTGACATAACCGAATGGTAGCTTTTTAAACTGCCACTTTTTACCATTTACCGCAAATGCTGTAAGCTTTTTAGACTCCTCGGAGAGTTCCACCTGGTGAAATGCACTCCTCAGATCTAAACTAGAAAATATCTTTGATCCACCTAAAGATCCAAGCATGTCGTCAACCCTAGGTAACGGAAATCCTTGTATATGGACACACTTATTTAATGATCTGAAATCTATTACGGGTCGTATTTCCCCATTCTTTTTATGAACAACGATAACCGGGAAGTTGTACTCGGACATTGAAGGTTCTATAGTTCCTTCCTTTAACATTGACTTATTGACTTCTTCAAGTTGTTCTTGAAATTTATGTGGTATTCTATACGGTATCTTGTTTATCACTATATTAGGATCTTTCAATATTATTGTGTTTTTACATATACTAGTAGTCCCGATTTCTTCGTCCTTGATCGTGATTACGTCTCTAAAGTCATTTAGTAACTGCGTCATTTTGTCTTCATACTCTGACATTCCACATGATATGTCAGCATTAACTAACCTTCTCGGTGCTGATGGCACTGTCTGAGAATTGTTTTCTACATCAGCACTTAATGTGCTGTCACGGCTTCTATCAGCGCTTCCGTCACGTGATATTTTACACTTCATATCTCGGTTGCCATGCGTTGTAACTAATGGCTCTCCATTAGTTCCAACTGCATGTACCTTTGACTTTTCATAAATTAGTTCAGGGGTAACGTTTCGTTCAAATGGCTTTGGTTTTTCGTCACTCAACACGTTTCCTAACCTAGATTTATGAGTCCTATTATTTAAACACTCCGATATAGTCGCTATATTTACTTCGACTTGCTCTTCGTACGTCTGGAGTTTTCCAACTATCATATTGTCCCGTAATATGATATCACTATCCGTCGGATTCATTACGAAAACTGGGCATATTGACACTTGATCTCCCTCTTTTTTTGTGTCTTCGATTTTTATTAGTGTTTCGGCTATCACTAAACCACTATTGAAACTTCTTTTAGCTATAATATAACTTCCTGCTTCGTTGTTTTTGACAAATCCGTACAATATTTGCACGATGTTTGCCTCAACGACTTGGCTATTTATATGAACATTTCCGTTCTTCTCGCGTTTTTTATTTTTATTCCTTGACTTCGTTTTTACCTCGGATTTCATAACCTCCGTTTGCCCTTTTTGTTGAGGTTTAAACCTTACTTTCGCTATACTACTGCGGTTGTTTGTTCGTTCGTTTATTTGTCTTATCAACGTTCTTCGTTTTGACCTATTTGAAGTAAGGACCAATTCAGATATTAAGCAATCTGTGCTTAATAGTTCTTTAGTAGCTATTCTACGTTTTTCCATAAACGGAATTTTTTCTTCACCTAATTTCAATATTTTCTTATCAAAATCAATTTGCGCGTTCGTTAACCCGTCCCTTCCTAATATTACATCATATGGTAAGCTGTTGTTGTTGATTAGTAAAGAGTTTACTGTTTGCTTACGTGATTTCGACATTAGTTCAAATTTTACTTCACCTTTTACTTCGGAACGTCCGTTTATGCCTTTAATAGTTACGTTTGATTTTATTATGTCCTCGTGACTCGCCTTGTAATTAAAATTACGACTGTTTAAAATCGTTCTCTCGCTCCCTGAATCTATTAAAGCTTCCCAATCAAATTCTTTACTATGTAAAATTATCGTTGGCTTAGAAGTCCCTTTTATCGTATAATGACAGTCCATCAATCCGCTTAATTCATCTTTATTTTTTACTAATTGGACTGTTATATATGTTTCGCTCATTTTTTTATCCTCAACGCTTAACTCTTCTTCTTTTAATAAATCGAACTTATTTTTACATTCGCAACTTGTGTTGAGTGACGATTTACCTTTGCTATTGAATTTAACGTGCACTGGATCTAATTTATTCATGTTCAATTCACTTTCGTACACGGAGCTACCGACCGTTTTCCCGTGAGACCTATCTTGTTTTTTACTTCTGTTTGTATTTACATGTTTTTGCGAAAATCCTTGGCCTGTTGAGCCCGACATTCTCTACCTATATGTCCTATTTTGTTGCAACGGTAGCACTTAATTGTACCACTGCTGCTGTGAGGGGTAAGGGTAGGGTGGGTAGTGTTGTGTACGTATGCTCTGCCTGTGTGATTGTATTTGTATCTGCTTCTGCGTGCATACCTACCTGCTGTTCCTGTTCCTCTATTTCTTGTGTCATAAGTGTAATATGCTTCTGTATCTTCTAGCATATCCTCGTGAAAATTGCCTTGATTCTCACCCTCGGGTTTTTCTATCAAAAAAGTTTCTGTGTCATTGAAATTCTTTTTTGGTATTAGAATTTTTTTATCATGTGGCAAAGATCTTATTTTCTTCGTTGTAGCAGACAGTAAATTAGCTGTTGTCTTAAAAGGACCTTCTACGACTCCTTTGATGATACTGGGGTTGATCTGTGGACCCAATATCGTTAAATACATTGATGTATTCATAAGATCTTTTGCGTGATTTTTTAATTTGCGTGTGAATGATTCATCACTTTCAGTTGCTGTCCTTATTGGAAATTGGGCGTTCATTGTGTCGTCATTTAATATAAAATCCGTGACTTCGCCTATCTTTTCTAATGTACTTAAGATGTCACTGGCAGCTGTAGCTTCATCCTTCAATTTATTAGTGCATAATTCATGACATACACTGTAGATATCCTTACTGTCTTTCTGCACATATATGTCTTCTAGTACCGTGTATATCTCTTGGTATGTGCAATCTTTAAATGTTTTACCGTTAACAACGTTATTAACAGTAATTTGAAAATCTCCTAGCTTGCAATCAGCGCTCCTGAAAAGGATCTTCTTTTTTTCTGCGTCATCTTTATCCCCTAAGCTGGATATATGATTATTTAATAGGCTGAGATGCTGACGAAACGTGTTCTTCTCCTCGAAAGCTGGATCCTCTGGCCTTCTTCTTCCCCTGAATATCGGCAATGAATCAGAATTTATGATCGTCGTACTTCTGCTTCTAATTATCTCTTGGAGTTGAGCTTGTGTTAATTCAACCGACATTTTGGGAGGTGTTTTGGGGGGTGTTTTGGGGGGTGTTTTGGGGGGTGTTTTGGGTTGTTTAGTTTTCTGTACTCTGGGTTTAGTTCGTCTTCCAGATCTAAGTTCTACAGCCTCAGCATTAATCGCTTCGTCCTCTGAGGTTGGCATGTGTTTCCTATCCTAATGAGGTGTTATTGTGTACTTAAACAAGTGTAATGCACGTGTAATCACTAATTACGAAAAAAAGGAAGAAAAAATAATAGGCTATCCAAAAAAATAATCCGTCAAACATAAAAAATAATCATTCAAATAATAAATAATAAATTAAATATAATTAAATATAGAGCAATATTTGTTAAATCAATAAATATAAAATATTTATACCTTTCAATTAATAATGACACTCAGCAAAGCTAAAAGAAATGCATGCACACATACATCTATAATTATAACTGCTGCAGTAATGATTAATTACCTTCTGCTTATTGCTTATTCATCAACACAATTCTTGACTAAACAGAACAGATTTATTCACCACTAACTAAGGTCTAACACTTAGATCTTACTCCGATCGCTTCAGAAATGAGACTGAAAGCGCAAGAATGACATTAGATTTATATGTTATACTCAACTTTCGGTTCCATGTACAGTGGGTCCCGCTTATCAGGTTTTGTCGTTGATTTTTGCTCTGATGTTAACTGTTATGATGTTAACTGAATGTTCACTGAGCGTTGTGCACTGTATGTTATGCACTGTATGTTAACTGAATGTTTAAAGATTCACTGAATGTTGAATGATCACTGAATGTTAAAGGTTCACTGAATGTTGAATGATCACTGAATGTTGAATGATCACTGAATGTTGAATGATCACTGAATGTTGCAGTTTGAATAAATACTTTTCAGATGTAGTATTTAAACAAATTAGACTCTCAATTTCTGGTTGATTTACGGCTTTTTTGCATGTTGTTTATAATCGAATGTTTTCCATCACCATTCGTCAACGTGCAACGCTTAACCCATTCACTTCCTCCCTCCGTGCTTTCCAGTTTCTTCCAGAATTTTCCAGAATTTCCAGAATTTTTTTTTTTCAGACTGGTCAGTCTTGTTGATTGTCTCTGCTCATTCAAATTTCAAATTAGGCCATCTGTACTCTCCTTATCCTTCCGATAATTTTCGAGATGCCGTTTGCGAGATGCCAAAGAAAATTGCCTAGATTCTCACCCTCGGGTTTTTCTATCAAAAAAGTTTCTGTGTCATTGAAATTCTTTTTTGGTATTAGAATTTTATCATGTGGCAAAGATCTTATTTTCTTCGTTGTAGCAGACAATATACATGTTTCCACTAACAGCGTGAGCGTCTGAACATTGTTCAATATAGAGTAACAATGGGTAGACAAACCAGCTGGCAGTTTTGGAAAAATGTGAATTGTAACTTTGAAATTTTCGGAAGGGGGGAGCGATGTGGTAAAGCAAACACAGCAATTGTGTATGCATTACTATCATCACGAACCTATATGATTGTAAGTAAGTGACAGTCAAGTCAGTTACCGATTCGCTCTCGTGAGCTACACACCTTATCTCCTGTTCGTAGTTATTTGAGACCTTAACTTGCGAGCGTTCTAGTGGAGATATTCTTTGTAATAACATGTGCTTGACCAATGAATATAATCTCTTTAAGTGTTAATTACTTTACCATTATTACCCTTAAATACAGTTAAGCTTGGACCAGAGGCCTGAGGTCGGAACCATAGGTGGGCAAGGTGGTTCTAGGGCATGGTACCATGAGTATTTAGTAGAAAGAGATATATAAAGAGAAAGGAATCTGAAAATACTTTATAGAGTAGGATCCTAATCACTTAGAGCCCATACACTGAGACGTT
>CANNZV010006124.1:0-33486 GCA_947561585.1 Caprella mutica
GTGTTAGATTTGGATAAAGTGATTCGATAGTAGCGGTTTCATCAAATAGTCCTTGACCATATTTGAATAATGATGGATTGTACATTCCTTGCCCTTGTGCTTCCATAGAAACTGCCGGATTGATATTAGCTATACGGTTGATAAATGCTACTAAAATCCAAACACTTGCTAAACCGTAAAACGCTTTTTTCAAAAATCGAGTCAACCAATCTTGTGGATCCAATTGCTTTAGCATCAACACAATAAATGCTGTACCCATTAGGATCATAAAATAGCCATACCAAACAATACCAGAAGAAAGTAAAAACCACAACAAGGAGTAGATAAGTAAGGCAATTGCCAGAAGATGTTTATGTCCAAGTTTTTTGGATTTATTAAAGTTATTTAATAAGAAAAAACTTAGCAGACCAAAAAGTATCAATACAATCGGGTAGGTTACGTAATTCTCTTTACCAGAAATCTTTGAAATTATAGATTCAACAGGACTGTATAATACATTGTTGATCCTATAAATTTTATCTATTATAAAACCACTTGGATCTTCCAAAATATCATAACTATTTTGGGCAATGATTTTTCCGTTTTTATTTTCAATTAATCGAATGTTTTCCGCATCATAAATGAATGAGTTGGACATTGAGACAATGAGCATTAGAAGTAAAAACAATATTAATAAAATACTGAATACCTTATTCTTATAGTAGTACAGTAGAATTAATAGGGGAAGAAACAAGAACATTAAAAATCCAATGTCCAAAAAATTGCCTCTTTCATTAATCGTCATTGAGATGTCATAAGGAGAACTCAAATAACGAATCAAAAGCGTTTCATAACCAAAATATCTTTGTATTTCTTCACGCTTAGAATCACTTGATGCTTCTTTGTTATTTTTATTATCTGCTTGAGCCATTGCCGGCGCAATTGCCAAAGAAAAAAACAAGGATATTAATATGTATTTTAAAAATCTCAATTATTAATTCTATTTAATTCATTCCTATAATTACGATCCATTTTCTTTATGCTCATCTTGGGTCCTGGATTATTTCCTATTAACAATTTGTCCACAGAGAGATTTCCGTTGGCATCCGCAAAATTTTTCACCATCCAAGGAGAAAAGCTAAACACCGTTACCAATCCAAATACCAATGATACTTTAAGCGCTTTGAAAAAGCGTTCTTTATGTTTAAGAAAAGACCAAACCATTAATCCGACTCCCGCTATTAATATAAGCCATCTATAACTTTCAACACCTAAATGATATTTACTCAAACCACTTAAGTCGTCAAAGCCCGTAATGAAAATTCCAAATATTGCCAAAAGCATTAATCCAAAATATCCTTTATTGCTTGTATAGAGATACCATATTATTGCAAATAAGGGTATCAATAAGTATAAATGTGTCAGTTTGATTCCCAGGCTAAAACCACTAAATACTCCAAGAAGTATCATTGCACTATAAAATGATTTGTCAAGATTACGATCTGCAAAAGATCGAAGTTTTGAATGATAAACACTAAACAATAGGATAATAGAAGCAAGCTGAAAAAAGAGCAACCCGAAATCAATTTTTAATTCTATAAACAATTGATTGCAAATAGATGGAGTTACCGCAAAAATCAACAAAATAAAAAGCGAGTCAAAACTGCTCAGTTTAAGATAATTCTTAAACAACTCGAAACCAGCAAAGAAACTTAGTACAAAGCCCAAAAAAGAAAGTGCAAATGCAACAGATGCTGACTTAAAAAGTAAAAAACCGCTTGCCATATAAAGAGACCAGTTGTATGGTTGATATCCTGGAACCAAACTACCTTGTTCATTTATTAGTTGACTTACATTCAAATAAAAATTCCTAGAATCAAATCCAGGTGGAAATGGGATTTGAATCGAGACAAAATTCACCGTAAGGAAAGCAACTAATACTAAACTTACCCAAATAAGTTTGTTTGATAGCTGATCGCTATTGGAAAAAGGATGCCAAAACATCTTTTTTAGGAATTCAAAACTTTCTATTCTCTTTAGTAGAATTGATATCAAAATAATTGGCCATAAAATATATGTGTTTAAAACTCAATCGCAGCCAAGATGAACATTAGAAAGGTGGTAAAAACAATCCCAATAGCAATTTCGATTATTGATTTGGATGAGTTCCTTATTTGAATGGAAGTTTTGGTTAAGAATATTGATCCCCATGCTTTTGCTGATGTGACCAAAATCACTAAAGCAATTGCCGAAAACAGAGCCTTGAAAGTAGGTGATAGTATGGCAAGAAATTCGAATGGAAAACCAACAGTATAGGAGTAAGTAAGGGAAGACAACAACGATATTAGTGTTCCATAAGCAGTGAGAATTAATCCGTTGATTTTCAGTTTACTATGTTTGTCTTTTTTGCGAACAAAGTTATTGTATGCCGTACTTCCAATTAGAATTACCAAAACACAAAGTAGAAAACTCCATAGCTTCAGGTATTTTACCGACATGATATGAATTGGATGCTTGTTGATATATTCCAATAGTACAAGCAAAATCCAGAAAAATGAGAACCCTACAATTATTTTTTTCATAAGAATATTAAAATTCCTTCTCGATACAATTTAGTAGCTAAGGTAAAATAATTATTAAAAGCATTCTTTCATGCGACAATATTTCTTGGTTCTTTAAAACTTTAGGGAAAACCCCTATAAGAATTAATATTTGGTCCGTATTTTGCACCGACCTTGAGAAGACCATTAAAATCAGATTATGTTGCTAAAGCAGATAAGTTTTGTCCTCTTTTTATTCATCGGATTAAATAGCGGATTTGGTCAAAATGAAATAAATTCTATTTCAAAGAATCTTGAGTCTTTTAAGAATGCCGAAGCTATTCAGGTTTCGCCACTTATACAGAGTAAAGTAAAATCCATAGAAAGTCATAAAGAAGTAGCTAGAGTACAGAATTTTGAGCTTTCGAAAAAAGGATTGAATAGCATCCTAGATAAAAAAGCAACCCTACTTAATATGGTCATAAATAGGTTTGGAGAAGATTTAAATCTTCGTTTGTATAAGGTAGAATTATTTACAGAAAGTTATTTTCTAGAAACATCAGGAGGAAAAATCCAAAATCAGCGACATAATCAATTGTTTTATCATGGAATTATTGATGGCGATTCAAATTCAACAGTAGCAGTAAGTGTATACGAAAATGAAATGAGGTTTTTAATTTCTAGCGATGAAGGAAACTTTGAAATCAATAAACTAGAGGACGGAAAATATGCCGGGTATTATTCGCATGAAATGAAAGATCAACAGGATTTTGAATGCCAATATTTAGATAAACCGGGAAAAGTTCCAAATTCACATTCACCAAGTTCTAACATTCAAAAGTCGGTTACAGGAGGGTGTATCGAAGTTTATTTTGAGGTGGACTGGGAAGCATATACCGACCATGGTAACTCTGTGACAACTACCGAAAATTGGGTTAGCTCATTGTTTAATGAAGTAGCTATCTTATATTCCAATAAAAATATTCCGATTGTAATTTCACAAATATTTGTGTGGACTTCGGCAGATCCGTACAGGGCTTTTTCTGGAACCTCTACTGTACTACGGGAGTTTGGTAAACGAATAAAAAACAATTATACTGGAAGATTGGCGCATCTTTTATCTACCAGATCTATGGGTGGAGGAATCGCTTGGTTGGATGTATTATGTGATGTTTATCATAGTAATGGTCATTGGGGTCCTTACGCCGTAAGCGCCAGTTTAAATACCAATGTAGTCAGTTTTCCAACATATTCTTGGAATGTAAATGTCATTGCTCATGAAATGGGACATAATGTGGGCTCAGAACACACACATGAATGTGTTTGGGGACCGAGTAACAATCAACAAATAGACGATTGTGGTCCAGAATATTTTAACCTGAGTTCAAATCCTTCATGTTATAATTCGAGCAGTCCAATATTCCCAAGTGGTGGTGGATCGGTTATGAGTTATTGTCATGGAGGTTCAACAGGAATAAATTTTAATGTTGGATTTGGAACAGAACCAGGAGCTTTGCTTTTTGATAAATATAATACAGCGAGTTGCAGTACAGGTACCAATTGTTCAGCCGGAGCATTGAATATTGATTGTCCACCGAATTATAGCGGCACTTTGACTTGTGATCCTTTGGATTTTGATCCGATAAATACGGGAAGTGCCACAACTACAGGTGGATCTGGAGCCATAACTATTACCTTTAGCGATTTTTTCCAAACAAATACGAATTGTGATATCGTTATGCGTAGAACATGGACCGCAACCGATGCCAATGATACAGAAACATGTGTTCAGGATATTGTACTAAATGATTCCAATGGGCCAACATTTGATAATTGTCCAAATAATATAACAGTTTCGGCAAGCCCCAGTTGTGGAACCGTAGTGAACTGGAATGCCATTACAGCCACTGATGATTGTACTAATAATATAAACGTAGTAACAAATATCAATCCTGGAAGTATTTTTGATTTTGGACCAACCACTGTAACAGCCAACGCGAGTGATAATTGTACTAACATGAGTACCTGTAGTTTTATTGTTGAAGTTGTAGATAATACGCCTCCGACAATTATAAGTTGTCCTACAAATATCACCGTAAATTCGGATCCTAATTGTCAAGCTGTCGTTTCATGGTCACCGCCTGATTTTGTAGACAATTGTGGAGCGTCACTTTCTTCAACACATTCCTCCGGATCAGTATTTGGATTGGGTTTGACTTCTGTGGTTTATACAGCCACTGATATTGGAAATAATACGGCAACATGCAGTTTTGTTATAGAAGTGATTGACCAATGTACAAATACAGTAAGTGTATCTTGTCCATCAAATTTTATTGGTGTAAATAATTGTTTATCATCGGATTATGATCCTATAAATTCTGGAACTGCGACTGCTTCTGGTGGTAGCGGCACTGTAACGACAAGCTACAGTGATAATTTTGTCAACAATTCATCTTGTTTTATTGAAATTGATAGAACTTGGACGGCAACCGATGCCAATGGAAATACCGATGTGTGCACGCAGAATATTCAATTAACAGATGATGTTGATCCGATCATTTTTAATTGCCCAAACAATATCAATTTAACAGCAGATTCAAATTGTGAAGCGATTGTTACATGGACAAATGCATCAACAACTGATAATTGTGCCACTTCCTCGTCGATTACTTCTTCACACAATTCGGGTGATACATTTGGATTAGGGACGACATCAGTGACGTTGACCGCAACTGATTTATGCGGAAATACAGCATGGTGTTCTTTTGATGTGGTAATCATGGATCAGACGATGCCGGTTATATTTTCATGCCCAAATAATATTACTGTAAATTCTGATATAAATTGTCAAGCTCAAGTTTCATGGACTCCACCTACATCAACAGATAATTGTGGTTCTTCAAACCTAAGTGCTTCTCATAGTCCAGGATCGACTTTTGGGGTAGGCGTGACAACTGTTAGCTACACTGCAACAGATGGCTCCAATAATACAGCAATATGTTCTTTTGATGTTGAAGTTATTGATATGTGTACAAATACTCTAACTATCAATTGCCCTGCAGATTATGTAGGAGATAGTAATTGTGTTGCAGCGGATTATGATCCGATTAATACAGGAACTGCAACTTTTAGTGGGGGTATGGGGACAGTAAACTTGACTCACTCTGATCATTTTATTAATAATTCTTCTTGTTTGGTAGAAATAGAAAGGACATGGCTGGTTACAGATGCCAATGGCTTTACTGCAGAATGCACACAAGATATAGAAGTAAGCGATAATACAATTCCAGTCATTATGAGTTGTCCTTCTAACCAAAACCTATTTGCCGATTCAAATTGTGAAGCAGCAGCCTTTTGGTCAGGGATTTCTACATCTGACAATTGTAATGGAAGCGTCGCATTAAGTTCGAATTTCAGTTCTGGTCATTCATTTCCCATTGGAACAACTCAAGTAATAATTACGGCTACTGATTTGTGTGGAAATTTATCTACCTGTAGTTTTGATGTATCGGTATCAGATATTACGGCACCAACAACTACTAATTGTCCTTCAAATATTTCTGTAAATTCAGACGCTAATTGTTTGGCCGTAGTCAATTGGACTGCACCTAATTTTGTAGACAATTGTACGAGTACGAGCGTTAGTTCTACACATTCTCCCGGATCATCTTTTAGTTTGGGAATGACTCAGGTAATATATACTGCAACAGATGACAATGGAAATTCAAGTAGTTGTAGCTTCACTGTAGAAGTGTTGGATAATTGTTCGATTCCTTTGGCCATAACTTGTCCTGCAACATACAATGCGACAAATACCTGTACAAGCGGTAATTACGATCCAACAGTTACAGGTATGGCAACGGCTTCAGGAGGAACGGGGGCAATCTCGATCACACATAGTGATCAATTTATTAGTAATAGTGATTGCCTTATAGATATTGACAGGACTTGGTTGGCTACGGATGGGCTGGGTAATACTTCGAATTGTGTTCAAAGTATTATTTTAACTGATAATAGTAATCCTGTGATTACCAATTGCCCCCAAAACCTGACAGTAAATGCAGATTCTAATTGTGAAGCATTGGTTTCTTGGCCTACAATAATTGCCAATGATAATTGCGCATTAAATGTTGGGATTACCACATCAGAAGTTTCTGGTGGTGCATTTCCATTAGGTCTTACTTCTGTAACGGTAACTGCGACAGACGACTGTATGAATTCTTCTGAATGTGTTTTTACAATATTAGTAATAGATACATCGATTCCAGTTTTAAATAACTGCCCGAATAATATTACTGTTAATTCTGATCCGAACTGCCAAGCTTTTGTGAATTGGGCAGCACCAATTGCAACAGACAATTGCAGTGGCCTTAATGTAACGAGTAATTTTAATTCAGGAGCGAGTTTTGGTTTGGGTGTTACAACTGTAGTTTATACAGCTACGGATGGCTCGAATAACAGCGCTCAATGTAGTTTTGATATCGAAGTACTTGATAATTGTACCAATCCTTTGACTATAGCATGTCCCGTTAATGTTAATGGAGCAAGTAGTTGTAATCCTTCTGATTATGATCCTTTAAATTCGGGTGTTGCCTCATCCTCTGGAGGTAATGGAAGTGTAACGATTTCATTTTCCGATAATTTTAATACTAATAATAATTGTACCGTTGATATTTCAAGACTATGGATTGCCACTGATGCCAATGGAAATACTGCGGAGTGCACACAATCTATAATACTTAATGATACGGAAGATCCGGTACTTATAAATTGTCCATCAAATATAAATGTAAATGCAGATGTAAACTGCGTAGCAATCGTAAGTTGGCCAAGTATTAATGCCTCTGACAACTGTTCTTCAAATCCAACAGTAAGCAGTACCCACAATTCAGGAAGCGCTTTTTCTGTGGGCACAACAACTGTAGAAGTTATGGTTTTAGATGATTGTGGAAACAGTAGTACATGTACGTTTGATGTTACGGTTGAAGATATGTCAATACCTTCAATAACAAATTGTCCCACTAATGTTACTGTGAATTCTGATGCAAATTGTCAAGCAGTTGTTAGTTGGGCTGTACCGTCTGCTATAGATAATTGTCCAAATGTTAGTTTAAGTTCTACACATGTTTCCGGTTCTGTTTTTGGACTTGGAATAACAACAGTAACATATACTGCAACCGATGCATCTAATAATACGAGCCAATGTAGCTTTGAAGTGGATGTGATAGATAACTGTAGCGCACCATTGACTATAACATGCCCTGTGATGTATTCTGCAAGCCATGATTGTAATCCAAATGAAGCAGATCCATCTCTTACTGGAATGCCAACCTATGGCGGAGGTGTGGGTAATCTGGTGTTGACTTTTACAGATGATACTTTAAATAATAGTCCTTGCTATATAGAAATTGATAGAAATTGGCAGGTGACAGATGGCAGTAATAATTCTGTTAGCTGCGTACAAGAAATAGAGCTTATTGATGATACCAATCCAGTCATTACAAATTGCCCTGGAAATATGACCTTGTCGGCTGATGGTAATTGTGAGGCAAATGCGCTTTGGACTAATATAATCGCAACAGATAATTGTGGAGCTGGAGTTAACGTATCTACGAGTCATATGTCTGGAGAATTATTTGGGCTTGGAACAACTACTGTGGATGTAATAGCAACCGATGCTTGTGGTAATTCGAGTACGTGTAATTTCTTGGTAGAAGTAATCGATGATTCGGAGCCTATTTTTACTTTCTGTCCTAATAATATTACAGTTAATTCCAATAGCAATTGTGAAGCAATAGTCAATTGGGCTGCACCAATTGCTACGGATAATTGTGGTTTTACACTTAGTACAACCCATGCCTCAGGTAGTGTTTTCCAATTGGGAGTAACAACTGTGGTATATACAGCAACAGATAATGCGTCAAATACTGAAACCTGTAGTTTTGACGTAGATGTAGTGGATAATTGTACAACCTGTCCTACTATTTTAAATATTAATGTGAATCCAATACCGAGTAATACGTACCAAGCTTCAAATATTCTTAATTCTGCAGGTGTAGTTCCTACAAATGGAAATGTGATATTTAAAGCAACGAATGAAATTTCACTAGGTAATGATTTTGAAGTAGAATTGGGTGGTGAATTTGAAGCAGTTATTGAAAACTGTCAATCTGCACCGCTAACGAATACAATAGAAAAAGATAACTAATTGATAATTTCTTTAAAATAATCGTAGGTCAATTGAAGTCCTTCTTCACGAGAGATTTTAGGTTCCCAATCTAAAATCTCTTTTGCTTTAGTGATATCAGGTTGTCTAATTTTTGGATCATCTTTCGGAAGATCTTTGTAGATGATTTTTGATTCAGTATTGGTTAGTCGTACGACTTCTTCTGCAGCTTGTTTAATTGTTATTTCAATCGGATTACCAATGTTTACTGGAAGCGAATAATTAGAGTTTAATAAACGATAAATACCTTCAACCAAATCACTAACATAACAAAATGATCTTGTTTGAGACCCATCACCAAATACAGTAATGTCTTTATTTTTCATTGCCTGATAGAAGAAAGTAGGTAATGCTCTACCATCGTTGACGCGCATTCTTGGTCCATAGGTATTAAATATTCTAACTATTCTAATTTCCAAACCATGGAAGGTGTGATAAGCCATAGTCATCGCCTCTTGAAAACGTTTTGCCTCATCGTAAACACCCCTTGGACCAATAGGATTTACATTCCCCCAGTATTCTTCGTTTTGTGGATGAATCAACGGATCTCCATAAACTTCAGATGTGGAAGCAATTAAAATCCTAGCATTTTTAGCTTTGGCCAAACCAAGTAAGTTGTGCGTTCCAAGACTACCAACTTTAAGGGTTTGTATGGGCATTTTTAAGTAATCAATAGGACTGGCCGGAGAAGCAAAATGTAAGATATAATCTAAGTCTCCCGGCACATGAACAAATTTACTTACATCATGATGATAAAATGAAAATTGTTTTTCGGGCATTAGATGGGCAATATTATCCATTGACCCAGTGAGCAAGTTGTCCATACCGATAACATCATATCCTTTTTGAATAAACTTATCGCAAAGATGTGATCCTAAAAAACCTGCTGCACCCGTTATTAAAACTCTTTTCATATCGTATTTCTTATTGCTATTAATCTTAATGCCGTTAAATTATGGTCTTCCAATAGATTGATATTCTATTCCCAATTCTGACATATTCTTATTGTCAAATAAATTTCTTCCATCAAAAATAACAGCTTGTTTCATTTTTGTTTTTATAAAGTTGAAATCCGGCGTTCTAAAAACATTCCATTCTGTTAATATACCAAGAGCATCTGCATTTTCAAGCGTTTCGTATTGGTCCTTGGCAAGATGGATTTTGTCTCCATATATGGCTTTGACATTTTCCATGGCTTCTGGATCAAAGGCAGATATTTGTGCGCCATGTTCCAATAGAGTATCGATGGTATACAAAGCTGGAGCTTCTCTTATATCATCCGTATTAGGTTTGAAAGCAAGACCCCAAAGTGCAATTTTTATATTGCTTAGATCTTTTCCAAATTTTTCAATAATTCGATTGGCAATAATAAATTTTTGAGATTTATTTACTTCCATTACAGCATCTAGGATCCTGAAATTATAATCATTATTACTTGCTGTTTTATAGAGTGCCTGAACATCCTTAGGAAAACATGATCCACCATAACCAACTCCAGGGAATAAGAAACGTTTTCCAATTCTTGTATCCGTACCAATACCTCGTCGCACCATATCTACATTAGCCCCAACTTTTTCACAAAGATTTGCAACTTCGTTCATAAAAGAAATTTTAGTTGCTAAAAAAGAGTTGGCTGCATATTTTGTCATTTCTGCAGAACGCTCATCCATAAATATAATAGGATTTCCCTGACGTACAAAAGGTTCGTAAAGTCTTCGCATAACTTTTTCCGCAGCTTGAGAACTCGTTCCTATTACAACTCGATCTGGTTTCATGAAATCATCAACTGCAACTCCTTCTCTTAAAAATTCTGGATTAGAAACAACATCAAAAAGTTGTTGATCTAATTTTTCTACAAGTACAGCATGGACTTTGTCTGCAGTACCTACAGGTACCGTGCTTTTGTCAACAATAACCTTGTAATCTGTAATTATCTCAGAAAGATCTGCGGCTACTTTTAAGATGTAACTTAAGTCTGCGGACCCGTCTTCACCCGGAGGTGTCGGAAGGGCAAGAAATATTATTTCTGCATTCTCTATACCTGATTTTAAATCAGTCGTAAAATGCAATCTGCCTTGTTTAATATTTCGTTTAAAAATCAATTCAAGTCCAGGTTCGAAAATTGGGACTATGCCATTTTTCATTTTTTCCACCTTTTCAACATCGATGTCTACACAGACAACATTATTTCCTGTTTCGGCAAAACAAGTTCCTGTAACCAAACCAACATAGCCTGTACCAACAACTGCAATATTCATTCTATATAATTTGCTCGCAAAGTTATGATATTACATCTTTTATTAAAGTATTATTATATTAATTCGAAGTTAAAAGATACTTATATTTTATGGTCTTTAGTAATGGAGTAGAATTTGATTCGGTTTTTCAATTTTTGTCTGCACATACTGGCATTTTTGTATCGAATTTTTGATTGTGCCACAAACAAAATTTTAAATTTGCAATAAGTGATATTAGTTAGAAAGTTTTCAAAAATTACATATGGGTCTGGGCAGTATAGAAAAAAGGGAATATCGGTCGGAAATTTTTAGACATTTGGATGGGATTGCAATTAGCTCAGTTGCCTTTGCATTGCATAAAGCAGGAGTTTGTGATTATATATTGGAAAATAAAAGCTTAGAACTCGATGAGATAACACAAAAATTTAAAGCAAACGAGGGTTATTTAAATGTAGCACTTAGGTCGTTAGCATCACAAAACTGGTTGGATTATAATTATCATTCAACATCCATATCTGTCTCCATTAATCAAAATTCAGAAATTGCTTTCTCCTTGTTTAAGTTGTACAAGGACGTTTCGGATTTGCTAAAGATATCTGGTGAATATCATAAAAGAAAATTTGAATTAGAACCCTTTAATAAATGGAATGAACTCGTACATCGATTTAATGATAATTATGATTTAAAAGAAAGTAAAGATGAGAAAGAGAGCTTCATTCAGCAGCAAATATTAAAACATATAGAGGGCGTTTTAGTCGGACCAACGGCTGTAATCTTAGGGATGGGAGGTATGTTCCAAAAGTATTTTATTTCTAGTTCTTTTAAAGCAGAGGAATATCATCACAATCCTGAAAATTTTTCTAAAATATTGGATTTCCTCACAGATTTGTCTTGGTTTAAGAAATCTGAGGATAAATATTCATTTACCGATAAGGGAATCTTTTTTGCGAAAAGAGCTAGTGCCTATGGCGTTACCGTTTCTTATATTCCAATGTTTAGACATGTAGAATCTTTGATCTTTGGAGATCTGTCTTCAAGAGAACTCTATGATAAAAACACAGCTGAAATTCATGTCGATAGACCAATGAATGTATGGGGTAGTGGTGGAGCCCATGGCACATATTTCAAATTTATTGATGAAATAATAATAGAGATTTTTAACAAACCAATTGAAGAACAACCGAAAGGAATCCTGGACATGGGATGCGGCAATGGTGCTTTTCTAATTCATTTGTTTGATGTTATAGAAAAAAATACCTTGAGGGGAAGTATGCTTGAAGAACATCCACTTTTCTTAGTTGGTGCTGACTTTAATAAAGAAGCGTTGGTAGAAACCAGAAAGAATATTATCAGGGCAGATGTTTGGGCAAAATTGATGTGGGGAGATATTGGCGACCCAAATCTTCTTTCCCAAGATTTAAAATCCAATTATAACATCGAATTAAAGGATTTATTAAACGTAAGAACTTTCTTGGATCATAATCGAATATGGTCAACAGATTACAAAAATGTAGTGGATGACGATGCCACAAGATCTATAACAACTGGCGCGTATTCGTCTAAAGGGGAGCGACTTTCAAATAAAGATGTAATTAAAAATTTATTTCATCATTATAAGTTATGGGAACCTTACATTAAGAAACATGGCTTGATCAGTCTAGAATTGCATACCATTGATCCTAAGATAGCAGCTAGAAATATTGGTCGGACTGCAGCCACAGCCTATGATTTAACCCATGGTTTTTCGGATCAATATATTGTAGAGATAGAACAAGCAAATATGGTTTTTAAGGACTTAGGTTTGGTTAATGATACTCAGTTTTTTAGAAGTTTTCCTCAAAATGAATTGGGAACTGTTTCGTTAAATTATATACACGAATTTTAATTCACTAAAAAAGCTAAATAAAGAATAGAAGTTATGAAAATATTAGTAACAGGGGGAACAGGTTATATTGGGAGCCATACTATTGTGGATTTAATAGATCATGGTTTTGATGTAGTTTGTGTGGACAATCAATCAAATTCTGATCTGAGTGTATTGGATGGTATTGAAAAAATAGTAGGACAAAAGATTACAAATTACAGTATTGATCTTCGCGATTTGGCTTCGACTGAAAAAATTTTTGAAGAGCATCAAATAGACGGAATAATTCATTTCGCAGCACACAAAAGTGTAGGTGAGTCTGTAGACCAACCTCTAGAGTATTTTGATAATAATCTTAACTCATTACTCAATGTTCTAAAATGTGCCAAGGCATATAAAACCAAATACTTTATATTTTCTTCGTCATGTTCGGTTTATGGTAATGTAGAAGAACTCCCAGTCACGGAAGAAACCGGATGGATGGAAGCAGAATGCCCTTATGCTAGGACTAAACAAATGGGAGAACAGATCATTAAAGATTATGCTTACGCCAATAAAGGATTGGATTTTGTAGTGCTTCGATATTTTAACCCGGCAGGTGCACATGCTTCTTCTTTTATTGGAGAATCGGCTGCTAACAAAGCAACGAATCTAGTACCTGTGATCACAGAAACAGCAATAGGCAAACGGAAGGAGATGACTGTTTTTGGAGATGATTATGACACAAGAGATGGGAGTTGTATCCGAGATTACATTCATGTTATGGACTTGGCGAATGCGCATACAAAATCCATTCAGTTTTTGGAAAAGGAGAAAAACAAAGGAAATCTTGAATTGTTTAATCTTGGAATAGGAGAGGGTGTGACAGTTCTTGAAGCAATAAAAGCATTTGAAAAAGTGAGTGGCAAAGCGTTAAACTATTCTATAGGACCCAGAAGACAAGGAGACGTTGTAGCTATTTATGCAAATAATGATAAAATTAAAAGCGAATTGGGTTGGTCCGCTACGCGTGGAATAGATGATATTATGCTTTCTGCTTGGAATTGGGAGAAGGTAAGATCGTAATAGAGTTGTGATAAGAGAGGATGACGAATTGAATAGTAATAAAATTAATAATATGTAGTTAGTATTAAAAATATTAGGAATATACTGTTAATACGTCAATTCGAATTTAAATGTATGACTTTTAATTAAGTATAAAATTATAAATTATTCTAATATGATTGTGAAATTGATTCAAAAAATCTATTTTTGTAAAAATATTTCGTAATAAGAAGAAACGAAGCAGCGAAAACACGTTATTAGTAGTATATATAGTATGGACTTCGTTAAAATTTGTCGACTTATAAAATATTTTTTAACTGAATTCGACTATTTTGTAAAAAATAAGGGGAAACTACTAGTTTTACCTAGTATGTTTTTCTTAACTTTAGTGATATAATTATAAACAATAAATTTTTACTATGAAAAAAGTATTATCTACAGTAGCATTTGCATTTTTAGTGTCCATGGTTTTTGCGCAAATTAAAGTTATCGCTCCAAATGGGGATGTAGGTGTCGGAACCAGTACACCAACCGAAAAATTGGAAGTTGAAGGAAGAATAAAATCCAATGGTAACATCGTAGAAACTGATGGGAGTATCGGAGCTAGTACCAGATATGAAAGAGCCGGCGCAGCAGCCTTTGCGATAGGAGCTGGGTCATTTTCGATTATGCAATATGATAAAGATTATAATTTTGATATTAGATCTGCCACTAGGGCTAATGTACTTTCTGGTTTTTTAGCCAATAGTACCATGAGAGTTAGAGTGCAAGGAAATGGAGCAGTAGGAATGGGAACATATAATCCAGCAACAAGATTACATGTAAACGGAAGTATTACATACAGTGGTTCTCTTAACAATGCTTCTGATAAAAGGTTAAAAAAAGATATAAATAAATTAAAATACGGTTTGAAGGAAGTTTTACAATTGGAACCAGTGACCTATACGTATAATGGTAATGCAGGAATCGAAAACAGTAATGAGCATGTTGGTTTGATTGCGCAGGAATTAAAAGAGGTTGCACCCAAATTAGTAAGTAATTTTATTTACAAGGATGAAAATAGAGAAGGGAAGACAATTTTAAGTGAAGAGTACTTGTCAATTAAGGAAAGTTCTATAAAATATTTACTTGTAAATGCAATTAAGGAGCAACAAACTCTTATTAATAGTAAGAATGAGAAAATAGATGCCCTAGAAGAAAGATTGTCTAAGTTAGAAACAGCTTTAGATAAAATTATAGGAGAAAACAAAGATATAACAAATCAAAATGTGGAGATTAACGGTGATGGAGCTTACATAAAACAAAATAATCCCAATCCATTTGATGGTGTTACTAAAATTAGTTATAATGTACCAGAGGATGCAAAAACAGCAAAAATGCTGGTTTACGACATGAATGGTAAATTAATCAAATCGATAAACTTAGATAATGGTGCAGGAACTGTAACCCTAAACGTAAAAGATGTTCCTTCTGGGAATTACTCTTATACAATGTTAGTTGATGGAAATTTAGTGGAGACTAAGCAAATGGTTTTTTCTAAATAAGTGTAAAGACTAATATTTTTAAAAAAGGCTTTATCTAATAAAATAGATAAAGCCTTTTTGTAATTTTATGGTTTCACATTTTTGTTGTTAAAAAATGTGAATTGACTTTTAAAGTTTATTAATTAAGGAATAAATTTTGTTTATTTGAGGACACCAAGACATTAATATAATGAATAAAAAACAATTGCTAAATTCGCTTTTTCCTGATATTGATAATATTTTCAGAAGAATTGATAAAAAACAAATCCGTCGAACTAAAAACATAAAACTTATACCCAATTTTGAATTTAGGAGGGGAGGTAAATTAAGTTATGCTGAATGGGCACATGTCATTGGAATTTTTCAAACCCTGATATATCAAAATTTGGATAGACATGAAGGCAATCATCATTTAGATGTAGGTTGTGGAACAGGATTACTAGGTATTGCGTCTCAACCATATTTGGGAGAACTTGGATCTTATACAGGATTGGACATTCAGAAAAAAGACATTAATTTTTGTAAGAGACATTATAAACAGAAGAATTTCAACTTTGTTCATTTGGATTTATTTAATCCAACATATGCGAAAGTGCAATCTACTGAAAAAGTACCATGGCCAGTACAAGATGAATCTTATGACTTAGTCACGGCACTATCGGTATGGACTCATTTGAATGAAGAAGATTCAATTTTTTATTTTAAAGAAATTGCACGAGTACTAAAACCTGGTAAAAAAGCAATTATTACCTTCTTTTATGTCGATGACATATATCTAAAGACTTTACCAAATAGAGTTACTGGGTTGGGAAGGTATCATTCATTGAGACAAGAGAGGTTTATAATGGATCAAAAGGCTTATAATTCGGAACATTGGTATTGTCCTTCATGGGTGAAACATCCTGAGGATGTAATGGGGGTTGATGAAGAAGGAATGAAAATGATGTTGGAAGCTTCAGGTCTTAAAAAAGTAGAATTTTATCCAGGTAATTGGAAAGAAATACCTGCGGCTTTTTTCCAAGACATTTTTATTTTTGAAAAACTATAGTGATGTTCTCTTACCTCCTAGCACGTATACGACTTAAACTTTCAGCGGTAATTCCTAGAAAGGAAGCTAGATTTTTTAACGGAATTTGCAGCACATAATTCGGATTTTCTTGCAATATCTTATTGTAGCGTTCTTCGGCACTTAGCATAAGAAAGTCAAGTTCTCTTTGACGTTTCTCGATCAACAGAATCTCCATCATTTTACGACTTAAGGTATTTATCTCAGGATGATTATCGTATAACCAATACAGGTTTGTATGGGAGAAGGCAAGAAACTTACTGTCTACAAAGGTTTTAATGGTATACTGAGAAGGCTTGCGAGTAATGAAAGAAGTTACAGAACTTGTGAAACCATTTTCAAAAACAAAATTAGTACAAAATTCTTTGTTGTTTTGCTCTACATAGACCCGCACGGCTCCTTCAATGATTAAATAGATATAATTTTCTATTTCATTGACTTCTGTTAAGGTGGCACCTTTTTTTAGCTCGACATAACTTAGACGTTTGGCAAAGGCATTCCAAGATTCTTCACTTAAGTTACCTATGTTGCTTAGGATCTGTTTAAAACGATTAGTATGACTTTCGGGGACGATAGGGGTGTGAATTGTTCTCATATAACAGAAAAATACAAAGAATAACGAAGATAAAAAACTTGATCTATGATAAGTATTTAATTTTTTTGCCGTGTTTTACTTGATCTATGGTAAGAAAAATGTCGATTTTCTTCAATCTAGTAATTTTGCCTTACATTACACACTAATTGGAAACGTTGATTTAAATGATTTCCAAAGATCATTATAGAACAACTTCATTTGTTTAATTTTGAATGTATACAGAAGTTGTTTTTTTATTACAACTTCAAAAGATATATACTGAACAACCAACTAGTTTATGCCTTTACTATTTTTTTATGAATGGTAAAGGTGTTTTTTAATGTGTTAGTATTTATTTTTAGTTAAGATATCATCACACATACACCTTCTCATACCCAAAAGCACCAAAATCATCGTGGTAAAAGTTATTGATCAATTGCAAAGAATCTGTATTTAGTTCTACATCTTTTGAAGAGTATCCGCTTACGTTATTACTTGTCATAACCTTGTAATTGGGATCATAATCAACTTCTATTCCCCAATTGTCTTTTAAATGGTCAAATATGGTTTGCATCCCATCTTCTAATTTATACACAATTGTGTTTGGAACTGTGTACTCGTTTTGAGGACGGATGTGATTATCATTGATATACGGATTGTTTTTAAAACCTTCTATTTTCCTATTGAGCCAATTAAAAACTTTTTCACCAGTAAGATTTTCCACATTTTTGTTACGCATGGCATATTCGGATCTACATCGATCGTATGGATTTCTTACAACTGTAAAGATTCCATCAAATTTATTCAAAGAAAAAATCTGACTCAACAGGTGGCCATGAAAATGTTGTGGTGTACAAATTGTGACTTTATTTGAAGGAGTCCCGGCAGTTGTTCTAAACGCTACCTCGTAATCTGCCTGCATAAAGCTTCGTTCTATAGTAGTACCGCCGGTTTTAGGTATGTGGATAAAAAGAAAATTTTTATCATCTTTAGAAATTATTGGCATAAGAGTGTTATTTGGTTGCTCAATGTAATATTGGATCTTTTATTTTTTTGATATTTTCTTTCGCTTTAATACCATTTTCTTCATAAAACATATTCATGGCATCAATCACATAATTGTCATGATCAAATTCTTTAAATTCTAATTTCCCATCCAAGAAATCCAACAAACCCTGACCAAGGGCCTCAAAATTGTTTGGGACTAAATGACCATATCCTCCTTCTAGAACGCTTCGCGACCCAGTTATGTCTGTACTAACTATTGGTTTTTTTAAAACCATAGATTCTAAAAGGACCATTGGCTGGCCTTCGTGGTTTGAAGATAAAACAAAACAAGCAGATGCATTTAGAAAAGGGAACGGATTACTAATATTTCCAGGAAGAGAAACTACTTTTTCTAAATTAAGTTCGGCAAGAAGTTTTTCTAAATTATTTCTAGAAGGACCTTCTCCTAAAACCGTCAATCGGGTATTATTGTACTTTTTATGTACTATGTTAAAAGCACGTATCATTTTTTCATGATCTTTTTCAACACTTAGTCTTCCAAGACTTATAAAATTAATGATGTCATCATCATTGGAAAACCAAGTCGTAGAACTCAATAATTCATTGTCCTTAGTGCTTTCAATAATATTTTTTGGGACAATAGAGTTTATGCAAAATCTAAATTTATCAGAATTAATATTAAATAATGAAGAAAGATTCTTTACGTTAAGGTCTCTTGTTTTTTCTGAAACGGAAATTATTGAATCATAAAAATTATAAATATTGAATAAACGTTTTAGATATGGATATTTTACTTTCCACTCGCTTCGCATATCATTGTGTTGATATATCGATTTTTTAGCGTTTTTAGAAGTGCAAAATGCCAAAATTGAAGCCCAAAAAATGGAATAACCTTCAAAATTAACACAAGAATCAAATTGGGCATCTCCAAACATTCTCCGAAATTCTCGCTCAAATGCTTTTTTGTAAAATTCTTTATGTTCTGAAGTAAAGAATTCTTTGTTTAAATCAAATGAATTCATTAAGTATCTTTCCTCCGCAGTCGTATTCATTCTTCCTACTCTTGCAATGGTATTGGCACCCGTTGAGTTAGAAACACTCAGTATTTTCTCTTGCCATTCTGGATCTCTTCCAACCATTCCAGCATCAAATACGACCGTTGCATTATACTTACTATAGTCAAAATTATGAGTAAGATTCAAAAAAGAAGATCGTATCCCATTTGGCATAAATGGTCCTTGAAACAATAATATATTTGGTTTGTATTCCCCAAGATTTACAACATGACTATCATTGTCGTTAAAGAAGAATTGTATGGCTTTATCTGTTGCAGAACCGTCCTCAAATAAACAAAACTGTTTTTTGTTCGCTTTGTATTTTTCATCAATTTGGAAAATATCATATGATTCAAGAGTATCAGAAATATCCTTTATTAAAGTATCTATTTGATAATGGATTTTCCCTGGCATTTTTTCAATGTCGAAATACAAACCCCGATCATTACTGTATTCCTCCAAATCATGGGCATACAAATAGATAGGTTTATCCGTAATCATATAATCAAACAAGATACTAGAGTAATCTGTAATTAAAATATCAACAACGCTCAGAAGTTCGTTCGTATCAATTCCTTGAGGTACAACAGTTACCTTTTGATTTTGCACCTGTAAATCGCGCTCAATAAAGTAATGTCCTCTAAAAATGAGATTACAATTTAAGCTTAACAACTCTTCAATATCTTCGTTGATTTTTTCCAACTGTGAATTTTTGTCCGCAAGCGTTCCTCTAAAAGTTGGAGCGTATAAAACGGTCTTTTTATCATTGGAAAGTTTCAATTTATTTCTAAGTGAATCTTTAAGTTCTTCTGATGCATTTATTGTATTGTCAATCCTTGGGTATCCTGTTTCTGCCAATTTTCCAGCAAAGATTCCACTGATTTCATTTTTATCAATAAGTACTTCTGATGTATGTCTATTAGGACTTATAATATGTGTTGCATGCAAAAGATTTCGTGCCGTATTTTTGTGTTCATAAAACACAGAATTAATATCTTTCCCTAAGGTTTTAAGAGGCGTTCCATGCCAAGTATTTAGGTATTTTTGACCATCTCGACGAATGAAGTAATACGGAAACGTTGAATTATTTATAAGATATTCAGAAGTGGCCAGGTATTTTTTATATGCATAAGAATTTGTCTTTTTGATAAAAATTACATTTTCTATCGCTTTAAGATCCTCGGGTATTCTACTGAAATCCTCAATAGCCCAAATATGCAGCCAATCGGAATACGACGGATCCGCTGATAATTTTAAGAATATTGAGCGAGGACTACCGCTTATCGACCTTGCGCCATAACTTTCGTATAGAATAGTCTTTTTTCGTAGTGGATAGGTTTCATAAAATTCGGTGTAATGAACTACATCACGTGCGCCTTCGGTCTTAGTATAGTTATCCGTATTTACACCAAATGGTCTTGCAAGAATTCTCATTTGCAAATACGCTTGACTTGCTTCTTCAAATCTTCCAAGTTTGTTCAATATAAAACCTTTGATAAAGAACCAATTACCCTTATGATCAGAATTTCTTAAAAGTGCAGCATTGACAGAATTAAGTCCTTTTTCCCATTCTTCGGATTTAAGGTGGTGATACATTTCTTCAATGTACAATTCTGTTTTAGTGCTGTCCTTGGAAATAACCTTATTTAGAAATTTAGCAAGTCTAAATCTTGATAAATATTTGTCTTTATCAAAACCATCAAATATTGATTTTTCTGGTTTCTCTATAACGACCAATTCTTGTTTTTCTTCTTCCAGATTTAAATCTGATTCAACTTCAACTCCTTGCTCTTCAATTTCGATTGTTGGATTTATAATCGCTAGGAGATTCTCTTTGTGAGAAGATATCTCAGATAAATAATCACATGATTTTTCATATTGACCCAATTGATTAAGAACGTATCCTAATCGGAACATCCAATAATCAGCTTTGCCGTCTTTTAAAATAATAGCAGCAGAATAGGATTCTACGGCAGATCGATAATCTTTGACGCGTTCAAAAGCAAAGCCTAATCGATAATGCCAAGAGGGGTCATCTGAAATTAGCGTGATTGCATTTTTATAATATTCAATGGCTTAGGCCAATGATAGGCTCTATCGTAGGCATTTCCCAGATAGTAATGTGCTCGTGCATTTAAAGGGTTGCGCTCTATTTTCGAATGTAAATGAGTAATCGCTTTTCCCCAAAGTCTTTTTTGAAAGTAATAATATCCTTGACCTAAGTTTTTAATATTTGAGTCAGTTTCCAAATCAATTGCTTGCCTAAAGCTCTCTGAAGCATTTTCTTTTTGATCGAGCAGGGTATAGCTGTCACCGAGTATATAAAATGCTTCTTTGTTTTTAATATTTGAGTTGGTATAATTTTCTAAATGGAGTATTGCTTTCTCGTAGTTTTCAAGACTGTAATAAGCTTTGCCTAAACTAAAATACAATTCTGAACGACTATCATCTATCTCCAATGCGTTTTCTAGTGCTTCGGCTTCTTGCCATGATTTGCCCTGTTTGTTTAGTGCATTAGCATATTTTATGTGATAATCGATTTCAGTAAATTCTAAATTGATAGCTTGATATAAAAAATATTCCGCTGGTTTCCATTTTTTTAAATTAAAATATGCCATGCCTATTTTATCATATGTCTTGGCATCGCTTAATTCAGGCTTATCTAAAAAATCAAGAGGAGCAATGATTTTTTTTAGCATCAGATTTTGCATTTAAATTCTCAATGAAATTTACATACTGATCTACCGTAAAGCTTTCATTTAAATCAATCTCAGTAGGATTATTTTCGGGCTTGTTAACTTTTGCAAGGTTAACTACTTTGTTTTTGTAATTTAAAGGGCTATTGGCTAAGACCTTCTTTGTCAGTTTTTCTTTAATCTCTATTTTTAACGAGCTTAATTCTAGATATTCTTTCGGAATAGATCTAGAAAAACCTAGTCTTCCTGCACCGAACCCAGCTTTTTCAACATCCGGTCTGTGGTTTTTTGCAAAAAAACTCTCTATATGAATATCATTGATAAACAAATCCAACTCCAAGGGAACAGAAAGATTTAATCGATCACCAGCCCATCCATTGATCTTATTTTTTTTGACCCCATCTAATCTTCCAATGAGTTGTATTTGATTTCTTTTCTCTGAATTTCGACCTAAGAAACGACTTAGCATAATGTATAATTGGTTTTCCTCTTCAATAATTTATTTTAAATCTCCTACAAGTTTTTCAATGACCTGAAAAGCAAATTCCAAATCTTTCTTCGATACAGATAAAAACTTATTCAGCGATTTCTTTAAGGAAGTTGTGGATACGCCTTGTGTTCTTTCTAAATACACGACCTCGCAATGCTCCTTGAGAAAATCAAATTTGCCTTCCCAATCTTTTCCAATCGCAAAAACGTCACAATTGTATTTTTGAACATCCGTAATCTTTTGATCCCATGCAGTTTCTGGAATTACTTTATCTACATACTTGATGGCAGATACAATTTCAGCACGTTGATCATATGGGATTAAAGTTGATTTACCCTTGCCCTCATTAAACTCATCGGTAGAAACAGCTACAATTAATTCATCCCCTAATTCTTTAAGTCGCTTAAAAAGCATGAGATGTCCAATATGAAACATATCAAAGGTACCGTAGGTAATCACTGTTTTCTTCATAGATGGCCCAAATTTACTTCATTTTGATTTTATTCACAACTCTTAAAGAATTACTGTAATCCGAATAATTAAAAAGTTTGTCAACTATTTTCTCTCTATTGTAAGCAGTTTTGTAATCTATGTGTTTAGACGATAAAATAAATTCAAGTGACACATTTAAATCTTTAATATTTTGGCAAATTTTGCCCGGGAAAATCTCTTGGAGTTTGTAAAACATACCACGTTCGTTTTCGACATAATTTTTCAAATCATAAGCAAAACTTATCATAGGTTTATTAAGCAACATGAAATCAATAAACGAACTTGAATAATCCGTAATTAAGATATCTGCAGCTCTATAGATCATTTCCACATGCTGAAATCTATCACTGCTCAGATTTAATATATCATATTGTTGAAACTGGTCTTGATATTTGCTTTTAGAAGCTAGATGCTCTCTAAAACCAATTATCGCATTGTGCTTTTTTAGTGTTTTAATGATTTGAATTTTATCCGTCAATTCAAATTTATATTGTTCTTGGGCATTTCTAAAAGTTGGTAAATAGGCAATTAATTTTTTTTCTTTTTTTAATTTTCGAAGTCTATCTAATTCAGATTTATAATCTTCTGGCAAGTTAGATTCTGGACAAAGTATAAAATCAATTCTCGGCAATCCAGTTAACCACATACTTTCCAATGGCAATGGAGCAAAAGATTTTTTCATATTTATAGCGTCATGATGAGATGATGCAATTACAGCTTTGTATTTACTGTTTTCCTCTTGGAAGAAATCCAAATTGTGTTGCTGATCCAATGAAGCTGTTCCAATTTTCTTTAAAGGAATGCCATGCCAGAGATTAATAATAGTACGATTCGTTGCGTCTAACTCATAATGAGCATTTCGGAAAATTGTATGTTTGAGAAAAACAACTTCGGCTCTTAAAAGATAAAAATTTCCTTCATTTGATTTAAGCGGGTAAATCTCAACATTTGTTCCAGTGACTTCAACATATTTACTTCTGCATAAAATTATTTTTTTGATTTTTGGATCATCTTTAACCGCTTCAAATGTTGCGCGTAAATTTCCTGTCAATTGGTGATTAAAACCACAAACAGGGAATACCCACCAATCTTTTTTCTTTTCGATGGTTTTATCCAATTCATTAAATTGGGTTTTGGTCAATACGTTTTTTGGAAGCTGTTGATTGTTGTAATATTTTTCGTAGTTGCTCGATGATCTAATGTCTTCTTCTGCCTGAGTTAAATTTGCTTTCGGATAAATTTTCTTTAAACGATCTTTCCAATAATGTAAATCATGAAGCTTGTAATGATTCTGTGTTAGCAAATATTTCTTGAGTAGAGGGAAGCCGTTTTTAGCAAGTTCAAAATAGCTTTCAGAATACACTGGATGAAAAGGATATACATGATCCATAAAACTGCTCCATTCAAAATTATGGTTGAGCAATAGTTTTGTCAGACCAACTTCATATTTTAGAATAATATTTTTCTTCCTTTTTTCTTTGCTTATATTATTGACAAACGTTCTAAATACAGACGAACGAATAACGTTTTTTCTAAATACTAAAAAATATGATCCCAAATGAAAATCGAAATTTGGAATTTCCTTCCATTCATTTTGTAAGTGTTTTTTTGCGTCCGCTAATGCTATCTTGTCGGTAAATTTATTGCTTTTATGATCTTGGCTATGATACATTCCCTTAGTAGCTTGTAAAGACCAAAAATCACAATTTGTACGATTCATTTTATCAAAAACCCCATCTAGATTGTCGAGCAAAACACAACTATCATTAACCCATACAACTTCATCATAACTCTCGATCTTTTCCCAACCAACTAAATTTATCATCAAACGTTTGTAAGAACCAAAATCGTAAGTGCTGTGTCTTATCGCCCAGGATTTTTCTACGATTGATGATATTTGTTTGAGACTTTCATTTGGGAATATACTATCGGTTAATAAATAGATGTCACCAAATTTTGATAATTCTTTCAAGTATGAAATGGTGCTCTCTGGGATTTTTTCGTCTACCAAATATGCTGCAAATAGAAAAATTCTTTTGATTTTAGATTTCTCTTTTGTTGTTGGTTGTACTTGTAAATGAGAATCTTTTTTTAAATCTTTGGCATGCTCTATCGAAACATCTAAATAAACGGAATCTCTCTTTAGGCCATATCTTTCTTTTTGAAGGCGCTCCTCGTCGTTATAGTATAAATGTTGATGTAAAAGTGGGTTATAATGAATGTTTTTATTATTATCAAACTGATTCCAATAAAGTACATTGGAAAATTGTGGTGATGGATTTAATAGATGTTTCCATGCTACTTTAAAGTAGTGATTTATTCCATTGGAAATTTTTATATTTTTTAATTCTATTTGGGTCTTGTACCAAACTTGATCCAATTCGTTTGATAATTGAGAGATGTAATTGGTATATTCAGATGTTCCTAATACAGGATAAGCTTTTAATTTTTTTTCTGCACCATAGATTAAGAAATACACCAATGGGTTACCCATCTCAATGGAGGCATGACTGTATTTAAAGACATCATTATCAAATTTGTCCGAAGGATTGTAGGATTGATAGCTGCCATATTTTAAGTAATGCAATATTGGATCTACGTCGTTTAATATGCTGTCGTTCTTTGAATGATAGTTTTCTTTATCGAAAAATTCGCTGTTGTTTAATAGTTTATAGTGCTCGAGTAGTGTTGAATTATCGCTCGTAGAATGCCCTTGATTTGATAAACAAAGTTGCGCTTGCAAATGGGATTTGATTACCAGCAATTTGTGATTTTCGTCACATGATGTTGGAATATTAAAGCTGTAAATTAGTCCGGTATCTAGTTTGTTAACTTTTACTTCTTTAGCAATCAATAAATCAATTGTATTAATTGTTTGGATTGATTGTTCGGAACTAGATATCTCAAATCTTTTTGGAAATGTTTTAAATGAATAGTTTGCAGTAAATAAATTTTCAAGTAGTTTTCTAGAATAAATATAATGAGCTTTTAGCGGAAATCCCCATCCTTCTTCGTAAGCAAAATTGTTGATAGCAAACTGATAGAGGTCTGGATTGGTTTCGTAGAATCCACTTATGTCTAGATAATTATCTAAATGACAAATCATCGCTAGGTGTTTATTTTCTTCTATTGCAATTTGTATTAATGAAGTGCATAAACTTAATGCGGTTTCGATGTTTTTATCTTTATTAAAATCTTCAATATTTGATTTGAAAATAAATTTATCTTCTTGGGTAAGGTCTAAAATATTTGAAATATTTTCTTCAAATGTTTTTTTGTAAGCATGAATAATTTGCAGTGAACCAATACCATCAGATTTTAGTTCTTGCTCTTTGTCAAAAATACAAACTATGATTTTTTGATCAGGGAATTGCTTGGAGTAGGCGAAAAGATTTTGTAAGTCAGTCGTGGTATTTACATCTACAATAATAGCACACTCAAATTTATTTGCGTTTTTAATTACATAATTGTACTTTTTAAAAGAATCTGGAATTTCTTCTGGAAGTTTATAAAGTTTTCTCTGTTCAAATCTACCGTAATGCGCATAATGATTAATAGGATCTACTTGATGTAAATCTAAATCAGGATAATTTAATAAGTAATGTTCTGTGTCGAAACGATTGCTTGCTTTTAGTTTCTTAGCTGCACCTATTCTTACAAAATGATAATACGGACTTAATCCATCAAGATCAATTTGTGGGTTCTCTTTCAAATAAAATTCTTCATCAAATAGTGCGGTAGGAGAGAGTTTTTCATTTAAATGATTTTCTATGTAATGTTCAGCCGGAGATAAATCTATAGTACTTCCTAAAAGCAATGCATTTTGTCTATAGAATCTGCATTGGAAGTATGGATTTGGATCTAAGTAGAAATCAATGCCTGATAAATAGAGGGTCAAAGGATCGATACTGTGGTTTTGTATATTTAGACGAAGACGGATAAAGATAAGATTGAAAAGAGGATGAGGATCTCTATTCTCCGAATAACCATGATTGATATAATGATCAAATGGATCGATTTGGGCCTGCTTTACGTCATCATTATTTTTGAGATAAAATTGCGGATCAAAAATCTTGTAAATCCTTTTAGAAATACTTTTGATCTTATCTTTATTAAATTCTACATTCATAGAATTTAAGCATTGGCTTACCATCCTATATAGTGGATAGGTTATAAAGTCCGTTGCGATGGCAAATTCTGCTAATTTGGAAAATCTTGCTTTTTTAGCTGTAATAAACTGTTTAATGCTTGAAGATTTGATAAATTTCAAATCTTGATTTTCTTTGGCTTTATATCCTTTGCGTTCACCAATAGTTAGATAATGTAGGAGAGGGTTGATATTCGATTTTTTGATGTTAGGATAGATTTGCCAATAATGGTGGATATCAAAATAAGGAGTAGGAGAGATCCCTTTTTTCCAACCGATTTGTAAAAAGTGTTCGAGAGCTGTTTTATCCTCTGTTTTTAAATTATCTAGATCTTGAGCTTCAAGTTGATTGAGATAATAGCCATGATCAAATAAAGGATGGGTATCTAGATTCAAAGTTGGATTAGATAGATAATGCTCTAAAGTATTTTTATATTGTGGAGTAGTATCTCCATCTATTTTCTGATCATTTAAATGACCATTTTTATAATAATCAACATCAAATAATGGATGAGGATTTATATTTTGTTGATCGCCAAATTTTAAGTAATGATCCAAAGAAGCATTGAAGTATTCGCTTAATTTTAAATTGGATCGGTAGTATTTTTTATCAAATAAATTGCTAAGTCTAGTCTTTATCGACTTAGTAGATTGTTTGACAGATATTTTTTGGGATTCTTTCAGAAGCGGAGTGGTTTTAATTGCTTGAAAGATGGCATTACTTTTATTATTGTAATGTTATATGATTAGTAGAGCTCAATAAATACCATATAAGTGGATTATTGTTGAGCTCTACTTTTTTTTACTTTTTATTTTCCTTTTGTTGTAGATGGCTTCTTTTTCACATTTTTCTTCGCCTTCTTTTTTGCAGCCGCCAGTTTTTTCATGTATTTGGTATAGGCAGTATATTTTTTACCTAATAATTTTTTAAGTTCTGTTTTCTTCTTTTTTGCAAGTGCTGCTTTAGCTTTTGGATCAGTTTTACCATTGACTTTAGGTAGTTTTTTTGAAAGTTTGGCGTATTTTGATTTTATCTTCTTTAACCCCTTTACCTGAGCAGAACTCAACTTGAGATTCTTTTTCATATCACTCCAGTACTTTTTAGCTTTAGCTGCTTTCTTTTTTTGTGCTTGAGTTAACTCCTTTTTTACTGGCTTCTTAACCTCGGCTTTTTTATCTGTTCCACAAGCAATTAATCCAAATAAAAAGATGCTTGCGATGTATAAATAATATTTTTTCATTTTTATAAATTTGATCGTTTTAAATAGCTTTTCTTGAACAATAAATTGGCTTGCAAATATAACCGAAAAGAAGACTTTAAAATGGTTTGAGCTGTTAATAATGGAATTAATTTGATCCTAACTTCTTGAATCTTTTCAAAGCGAAATCATAAAGTTCTAAATCCAACTCATTTGCTTTATGAATTTTATCCAATAATGACTTGGATAAATCTGGTTTTTTAACTGGATTTTTGTTCAAAGATTTTCTTTCGCCCAGTTTCCAGTCAAACTCCTTTTCCATTCTTAAAATTGATTCGTCAAAGAATTCGGCAATACCAATTTGCTTCATTTTTTTTACGCGCATCTTTGCTCTTTTTAAATGCGCTTTTGTCAATTTCATCGGAATTGCACCACCTGTCATATAGTAAGTTTGAACATTACATACTTGATTTCCTTCCAAATCAAAAATTTCGGATAAGGTCTTTTTCTTGTATTCTGGCCTCATCCGTTTGAGTTGAAATAATAATGAAATGGTCCTGTCAATCGGATTTCTGAAAAATACTATTGGGATAAAACCATCTCCCAATAATCTTGTGCCAGCAGTATATGTGTAATGCCCACCGAACAATTGGATATCGTTTATTCGTGCCATTAATATCGCGTAAAGGCCCTTACCTACAGGGTATCTATTATTGTTGTTTTCTATATCCTTGACATTCGGACAAATGGTTTTTTGGGCAAACTCTTTGTAGAGCATATTCCTAAAGGAAGTACCAGCTGTTTTTGGAATATGGATAAAGAAAAAAGTATTCTTGTTTCGTAATGGAGCAATGTTTTTTAGATGTGCAATATTTTTAGTGACTGAGGGTTTGATGAAAATATTACTTGTGTGTGGAACTACCTTGATATCATCTTTTAGAATGTCGATATCAATACCTTTTAATTTAAAACTAAACCCGCAGTGACCTGTTTTGTGCTCTTTTAGCTTTACCGTTAAAGCCTTATGAATTTTGGCTTTTTGAGTATCTACTATTTTATCATTCACCACCAATGCAACTTCCATGGGAGGAGAGTCAAATCCAGCGATGATCCAGCCAGTTATTTTTTTATAGTCAATATTATCTATTACTGCTTTAAACATCAAACGGTTTTTAGGTAGTATTTTTTATTCTTAATGATTAGCACCATCAATCTTTCTATGGCATGTGCTAATGTCCCATCCAATTGTCCTGCTTCAATTGGAAAATCTTCTTGTCGTATTCCGATGCTAAAAAGTGCTTCCATTGCTTCAGGACGAAACCAAAACATTGTTCCTGCCGGGAAAACCCATTTCTCCTGTGCTAAGCTTGGGTCTTCATTAAAGAGAACTTTGTTTTCTTTTTTATGATTTAACTTTTTTAATGTAGCGTTTTGATCACAAAAGCGTTGCAAAGCTTCCATCTGATTATGAAATCCCATGTAGTAAGCTAATCGATGCATATCATCGCTATTATCTCCTAATCCCCATTCTCTAAAACTAAAGGTGTTTGAAGTGCCGGAAATAATGCCTACCTGTTTGTCAGAATCAAAAGCATTAAATATGTTATTTATTGATTCTTTTGATCCTAGAAGTGTACTTAAATTATAATTTCTCCATTCATCGCCATTGTTAGCGTGTGGACTTTTTTTGCTATGAATCTTTAAGATATAATCATATCCCAAGGGGTAAACATCAGCCATGATTTCTAAAAATGGCCCGACATCACGACCTCTATTTTCTAATCCATATATTTTTACTTGAGGAAAAGTACCTTTGATTTTTTGTTCTAAATCTTCACCGCAATCAGCAAGTGATATATACAAATCAAACTGTTGATCTATGTTTTTTAGTTTTGCTGATATCTCTTCCCACATTTCGTGATAATATAGATGAAGGATAACCGCTATTTTTCTTGAATTAGAATCTGAGTTTTTGATTTTACCTTTCGTTCTACTTTGGAGTAGAGCTTGTTTGGTTGCATCCAAATATCCATACCCATAATGACGATCTGGCTCTAGATAAGCACCTTCGGCCCATTCATTCCAAGCATTTACAAAACAAATATTAGAATCTGTTTTCTTGCTCCTTTTTAAACTATTGATTAACCATTGCTGATATTTATATGGATTACTATTTATAAAGGGAGTTCCTTTATTCTGCTTTCGGGCACAATTGTCCCAAGAAGGCATTACACATTCTACCGTGTTAGTAGGGTAGTCTACCTTATACGATGACCCACTAATGACTGAGTAATCAAATATACTTCCTTCAAAATCATGGTTGTAAACCTCTACATTGGGATTGGAAATAATATTAGAAGTCACGTCATAACCTAAACTTCTTATAGATTTACTAGCGGTCCCGACATGATGAGGAGGGAAATGAACATAAAGATCAAAATCATATTTTGATTGATCTTTTATATATTCAACGGATTGACAAGCTGCGACGCATATTTCTCCAAGTCCATTTTGCTTAGCTAAGGTTCTCCAGCCATCAATCCATTCTTTTAAATTAGGAATTTGAAGCGGACGATATATCAAAATCAATGGCTTTTCATTTACCCTTATGTATCTTTTGTCTTTAAGGACTAGTAGAAGATCATAGAAAAATTGTTCTATGTGTTTGGAGTCATAATTTTGCTTTAATAAAATATCATCTTCTCTGCCATCCCATCTTCTTGTCCAATTTTCGTTGGCCCAATTTATACATAATGGAAGATCTATATCAGGGTTTTCTAGCCAGTTATGCAGTGGGTTTTCCAGAAGCTTTTTACCAGCAAACCAATAGTAATGAAAACAAAAACCATGGATTCCATAATGATTTGCTAATGCTGCTTGTCTTTTTAAGACTTCAGGATCTTTTAAATTATAAAAACCCAATTCACCAGGTAATCTAGGTTGATAATGTCCATCAAATTTAGGAAGGCTCTTGGTTACGTTGGTCCACTCTGTAAATCCCATTCCCCACCATTTATCATTTTCAGGGATTTGATGAAATTGTGGTAAATAGAAAGCAATGATTTTTGGATCTGATTCCAATGTCTTTAAAGCTTTATCGTCATAACTTTTGTAGTACTTTTCATTTGGATTTAAATACTTTTCAATAACAGAAGTATTTATCCAGCCTTGATGAAGGGATTCATTGATATTTCGCTTTAGCTTAAAAACTTTGGTCTCGGTAGTGATTTCAAAGACCAGTTCATTTTGAATGTTGTCGCCAACAATGTAGCCTTCTATTCCAGAATCACCAGCTGTCTCATTAAGGGTATAAATCTCACCAACATCTGGTCTTTTTAAACCTAATTTCACATCTAATATCAAAGCTTCCGGCTGTATGATTTTTATAGTCTTTATTTTTTCATTGGTAACAGCCCATGCTTTGATAAAGCATTTATCAGAACTAATTCGTTTTGTTTTTTCTATTGTGAAGACAATGTCTTTTATTTTTCGCAGAGAAAGTGCTCTTTTGGGTTTTCCAAGCAGTTTCATTAAAGCATTGTATAATATCTCAGATATAGGTTCATTTCCAAGGGCATGCCTTAGAATTCTAATATTTTCCTTACTGAAATGTTTAAGCATTATTAAGAGATGAATCTTTAGTGGGCAAAATTACACAAACTCAATTTTATTTTACTTCCTGTTTGCTTTTCTTTTTTGCCATGAGGTGTTGGTATTTGGCTACAGCCAATGGAGCATCATCAATAGTAAGCTGTCTACCACCGTGGATAATCATAGCCCTAGTGCATGTTTTTGAGATTTGTGACAACGCATGACTCACTAATACAATAGTCCGACCATCTAAAAAAGTATTTTTAAAAACTTCTTCTGATTTTCTTTTGAAGGCTTCATCCCCAACACCTCCAAAAAATTCATCCATTAAAAATATGTCTGCTTGTGCATGTACGGCGATAGCAAATTTTAATTTAGACATCATTCCAGAGCTGTAATTTTTAGTAGGAATGTCTACAAATTCTTCCAGTTGCGCAAAGCCAATGATATCGTCAAAGATCAATCCAATTCGCTTAAAGGTAAGTCCAAGAATACTTCCATTAATATAGATATTGTCTCGAGCACTAAGATTTGGATCAAAACCCATGCCCAATGCCAGCCTAATTACTTTTCCTCTTACCTGTATTTTGCTTCCAGCGTCAGGTGGGATAGAACCGATAATACAATTTAGCAATGTAGATTTACCGCTTCCATTATGACCAATAATTCCAAATATTTCGCCCTTTTCTACTTTGAAATTAATATTTTCTAAAGCTTGAATCTTTTTGATTCCGGCATTTTTCTTAAATATATTTGAGACACTCTCCCGAATCGTAAATCCTCCAGCATTTTTAGCATGAAAAGTTTTAGAAAGATTTTGTATGTCAATAACTGGTTTGCTCATAATAGCTCTATTCCTCTATGAGAATATTTATTGAATAAATATTTACCCAGGATGAAAATTGCAATTCCCCAGACCATATCGATCAAAGCAACTTCCCAATTAAAAGGAGTTAGATTCATTGTTACCCGCGCGAATATTTGTAACTATTCCTAAAATTGGATTTACATAAAAGTATTGTGGAAATATTTTGAGGTACTCTTCAGCTTTAAATAAGATGCCTGATGACCAAAAGCCCACAAGTAGCACGATAGACCAGGCATGATGTATATCACGGAAATATATATTAATGGTTGACAAAATCATCATGACCCCCAAACAAATAAGAACGAATGAAATGATAGGGATTGGAATTAAAAGAAAATTTAATCCAAACGAATAACCAAAAATTAGACAAAGTGTTAGAAATGCGGTAATGTTAAAAGCCATTCCTAGCATTACAGAAAGCACTTGAGAATAAAAAAGATCCAACTTGTTAAATTGAATGTTTTCTATGAGATATTTTTTAGATTTAATAATGCTCAGGCCTTTCATACTTGACTCAGCAAACCCCATCCAGATTACGAGTCCCCCAAAAAGGAACAAGGCAAAGTTGTCCACTGTACCACGCCCAATGATTAGTTCAAACACGACATAATACACGATAAGCGTAAACAAAGGATTAAGCAAGGCCCATAACAGACCTAGCTTATCATTATAATATCTCTTTTTAAAATCGACCTGACCAAGCTTCCAAATCCGTTCTAAACGGTTGTTTTCTGGAAGATATCTCTCAAAAGGCTTTAAAAGCGCATTTATTAACATGAATTAACCTAAAAGTTATAAGTAGCTCCGAAATAATACTCAAAGAAACTTCTTGAAATGGAAATATCCCTTATTTGATCATTGGCGACATACAAAAGCTGAATACCAAA
>CANNZV010006125.1:0-20558 GCA_947561585.1 Caprella mutica
CGTGGGGGGCATAAGGTAGCGTGGGGAGACATAAGGTAGCTTGGAGAGACATAAAGTAGCGTGGGGATATAAGGTAGCGTGGGGAGACATAAGGTAGCGTGGGGACATGAGGTAGCGTGGGGGACATGAGGTAGCGTGGGGGGGGGCATAAGGTAGCGTGGGGAGACATAAGGTAGCGTGGGGAGACATAAGGTAGCGTGGAGAGACATAAGGTAGCGTGGGGACATGAGGTAGAGTGGGGACATAATGTAGCGTGGGGACATAAGGTAGCGTGGGGACATAAGGTAGCGTGGGGACATGAGGTAGCGTGGGGACATGAGGTAGCGTGGGGAGACATAAGGTAGCGTGGGGGGCATAAGGTAGCGTGGGGAGACATAAAGTAGCGTGGGAACATGAGGTAGCGTGGGGAGACATAAGGTAGCGTGGGGGGCATAAGGTAGCGTGGGGAGACATAAGGTAGCGTGGGGACATAAGGTAGCGTGGGGACATGAGGTAGCGTGGGGACATGAGGTAGCGTGGGGAGACATAAGGTAGCGTGGGGACATGAGGTAGCGTGGGGACATGAGGTAGCGTGGGGAGACATAAGGTAGCGTGGGGAGACATAAGGTAGCGTGGGGACATAAGGTAGCGTGGGGGGCATAAGGTAGCATGGGGAGACATAAGGTAGCGTGGGGACATAAGGTAGCGTGGGGACATAAGGTAGCGTGGGGGGGCATAAGGTAGCGTGGGGACATAAGGTAGCGTGGGGACATAAGGTAGCGTGGGGAGACATAAAGTAGCGTGGGGATATAAGGTAGCGTGGGGACATGAGGTAGCGTGGGGACATAAGGTAGCGTGGGGACATGTGGTAGCGTGGGGAGACATAAGGTAGCAGGGGGGGCATAAGGTAGCGTGGGGGGGGGGGCATAAGGTAGCGTGGGGACATAAGGTAGCGTGGGGGGGGGGCATAAGGTAGCGTGGGGACATAAGGTAGCGTGGGGACATGAGGTAGCGTGGGGAGACATAAGGTAGCGTGGGGACATGAGGTAGCGTGGGGAGACATAAGGTAGCTTGGGGGGGGGGGGGGGCATAAGGTAGCGTGGGGACATAAGGTAGCGTGGGGACATGAGGTAGCGTGGGGAGACATAAGGTAGCGTGGGGACATGAGGTAGCGTGGGGAGACATAAGGTAGCGTGGGGGGACATAAGGTAGCGTGGGGGGGCATAAGGTAGCGTGGGGACATAAGGTAGCGTGGGGACATAAGGTAGCGTGGGGACATAAGGTAGCGTGGGGACATAAGGTAGCGTGGGGAGACATAAGGTTGCGTGGGGAGACATAAGGTAGCGTGGAGAGACATAAGGTAGCGTGGGGACATGAGGTAGCGTGGGGAGACATAAGGTAGCGTAAACTATTAAAATAAACTTTTAATTTCAGATATGATTTAGAAGTCGAAACTCAATCTTTGTTAAATTATGACTAGGTACTCTGAAATTAAAAATGTATATTTTATTCAAAAATTAAATATCTAATAACTAGAGCCCGGATTTCCTGTTCTTTTGCTATAAACTCTATTTTCACCATAAAAATAAAGTTTTATAGCGTTTATAGCATAGAAGCTATTTTGACTATAAAAACTATTTTGACTAGAAATTAAAAGATAAAACTAGTAATTATAAAACCTATGATAAACCATCCTTTACATGCAAAATATATTTGTAACAGATTATTATATTATCGATAAATTAAAAATGCAAGAGACATTTAAATTAGTATGCCATTTAATTCACATGTTTATAGTAATATTCCATATAAAAAGTACGAGCATAACTTTTGGTAAATTAAACTGGATTGAAAAATGAGTAAAAAACTACTCAATACAGTATAATATTATGTAGTGTTCTTAGATAAATAGAATGATACATGAAGAATGAACATATGCTCAATCTATCTAAAAATATAAAACCTACCTAAATTACCGGTCTGAATAAGTCAATATTAAAAGTAACAAATACAAAGTAAAAACATATTAAACAGGACTAGGGTTATAACGGTTAAAACAATATTTTCTAAAAAAAATTTTAAACCTGTAGCTGGACATAGGGATACATCATAGGATCTTCATAGAAAGCTTTCCTTAGAAATGACAATAAAAAATAGTTACACACATCTTCAAATTTTAATGTTGCGTAAGTTCTGTGAATAATAATTGAAAATCAACTATTAACAAATAATTTATAAACAAGAATGGCATAGTTTCTATAATGCGGATAAAGAAAAGAAATACATCAATTTTAGGACACACTCAGCTATTATAAGGACTTTTTTTACCGACTTTAAAACTCTTTTTTAGAGCTATAAAAACTTTTTTGGCGCTATTATGACTACTTTCGTTAGAACTATGAATCCGGGCTCTACTAATAACTAATTAGCATGTAGGAGAATTATTTTGATGGCACTTTTAAAAAATATATTAATTTACTTTTTAAATTGTCTGAAGACTTGGTGGATGCAGTACATAGTAACACTTTAAGGTTGTCGTAATATTTCTATTCGTTTTAACCTGTTATAGTCTATGAAACTTGATTGAAAGATCTTGGTAGTTGGTAACTTGATTTGGTATTCATTGGTCGGTGTTTCTGTGTGCTGCCAGCTTTCACAAAGGTAAGTGTCATTACATCAGGCACGTTCCGCTATGAAGTGCGGTTCTAGGGGAGTTGCCACTGGGGGAAATGCACATGCGGAGGAATTGCCACTTGGTTGAATTGCCCATGTGGGGGAATTGCCACTGGGTGAACTGCCCATGTGGGGGAATTGCCACTGGGTGAACTGCTCATTTGTGTGAATTGCTACTGGGTAAATTGTCACTGGGCGAATTGTCACTGGGTGAACTGCCCATTTGTGTGAATTGCTACTGGGTAAATTGTCACTGGGCGAATTGTCACTGGGTGAACTGCCCATTTGTGTGAATTTCTACTGGGTAAATTGTCACTGGGCGAATTGTCACTGGGTGAATTGCCACTGGGTGAATTGCCCATGTGGGAGAATTGCCAACGGGGGAACTGCCAATGTGGGGGAATTCTCACTGGGTGAACTGCCCATTTGGGTGAATTGCCACTGGGTAAATTGTCACTGGGTAAATTGTCACTGGGTAAATTGTCACTGGGTGAATTGTCACTGGGTGAATTGTCACTGGGTGAATTGTCACTGGGTGAATTGTCACTGGGTGAATTGTCACTGGGTGAATTGTCACTGGGTGAATTGTCACTGGGTGAATCGTCACTGGGTGAATTGTCACTGGGTGAATTGTCACTGGGTGAATTGTCACTGGGTGAATTGTCACTGGGTGAATTGTCACTGGGTGAATTGTCACTGGGTAAATTGTCACTGGGTAAATTGTCACTGGGTAAATTGTCACTGGGTGATTTGTCACTGGGTGAATTGTCACTGGGTAAATTGTCACTGGGTAAATTGTCACTGGGTAAATTGTCACTGGGTGAATTGTCACTGGGTGAATTGTCACTGGGTGAATTGTCACTGGGTGAATTGTCACTGGGTAAATTGTCACTGGGTAAATTGTCACTGGGTGAATTGTCACTGGGTGAATTGACACTGGGTGAATTGTCACTGGGTGAATTGTCACTGGGTGAATTGTCACTGGGTGAATTGTCACTGGGTAAATTGTCACTGGGTGAATTGTCACTGGGTGAATTGTCACTGGGTGAATTGTCACTGGGTGAATTGTCACTGGGTGAATTGTCACTGGGTGAATTGTCACTGGGTGAATTGTCACTGGGTGAATTGTCACTGGGTAAATTGTCACTGGGTAAATTGTCACTGGGTGAATTGTCACTGGGTGAATTGTCACTGGGTGAATTGTCGCTGGGTGAATTGTCACTGGGTAAATTGTCACTGGGTAAATTGTCACTGGGTGAATTGTCACTGGGTGAATTGTCACTGGGTGAATTGTCACTGGGTGAATTGTCACTGGGTGAATTGTCACTGGGTGAATTGTCACTGGGTAAATTGTCACTGGGTGAATTGTCACTGGGTAAATTGTCACTGGGCGAATTGTCACTGGGTGAATTGTCACTGGGTGAATTGTCACTGGGTGAATTGTCACTGGGTGAATTGCCACTGGGTGAATTGTCACTGGGTGAATTGTCACTGGGTGAATTGTCACTGGGTGAATTGTCACTGGGTGAATTGTCACTGGGTGAATTGTCACTGGGTAAATTGTCACTGGGTGAATTGTCACTGGGTGAATTGTCACTGGGTGAATTGTCACTGGGTAAATTGTCACTGGGTAAATTGTCACTGGGTGAATTGTCACTGGGTGAATTGTCACTGGGTAAATTGTCACTGGGTGAATTGTCACTGGGTGAATTGTCACTGGGTGAATTGTCACTGGGTGAATTGTCACTGGGTGAATTGTCACTGGGTGAATTGTCACTGGGTGAATTGTCACTGGGTGAATTGTCACTGGGTGAATTGTCACTGGGTAAATTGTCACTGGGTGAATTGTCACTGGGTGAATTGTCACTGGGTAAATTGTCACTGGGTGAATTGTCACTGGGTGAATTGTCACTGGGTGAATTGTCACTGGGTAAATTGTCACTGGGTGAATTGTCACTGGGTGAATTGTCACTGGGTGAATTGTCACTGGGTGAATTGTATACCTGTATGTGCCGATAATACCTTATGCTATTAAACCATTGAAACTCATCTCAGAACAGAAAACTTAGAGTAGTTTAAAAGAATAATAGTATTTATTCATGAAAAGAACATGTTCTATTAAAAAAAAAAATCATAACGAGAATATTTTTTCATATAAAGAATATTCTTTATTTTAATTATGCTCAAGACTATATTTTTATACAAAACGCATAATATCGCACCCCTAGTTATTACGGTAGTAATGGTCTTTAATTAAGTTAATACAGTAGACTCTAAAAAAATGGGAAAATAATATGTAAGTGTCTTGGGGCCCAATTGTCCTGGGCCCAACTGTCGGCGGGCCCAATTCTCGGTCCACGCTTATATTAGGAGGGGGGGGGGGGGGGTACACCTAAACACACGGGGCGAGTGTGTGTTTTGTTCATCTCGTGTACGTAGTGATGCAGTCAGTGGGGTTGTTCACCCAGTGGTAATTCACCCTCATGGACAGCTCACCCGGTGGCAATACACCCACGTGGGCAGTTCACCCACTGGCTATTCACCCACATTGGCAATTCACCCACATGGACAGTTCACCCAGTGGCAATTCCCCCACATGGGCAGTTCACCAAGTGGTAGTTCACCCACATGGGCAGTTCACCCAGTGGCAATTCCCCCACATGGGCAGTTCACCAAGTGGCAATTCACCCACATAGGCAGTTCACCCAGTGGCAGTTCACCCAGTGGCAATTCGCCCACAGTGGCAGTTCACCCAGTGGCAATTCGCCGTGCACCGGAGTGAGCATGGGTTATCGTTACATGACTTTTAATAACTATTCATAAATCAAATTTAATCTTCAAGAATCGTTATAATTGTTTTTCTAATATGTGATATCTAGAACGGAGTTTATATTGAGTTCCCTGCTTATTACTTTTATAATATCATTTAAAGGTCCCCTCCAAGCAATTGTTTTTTATTGCTTCAATAAAATAAAGTCTCGTTGATTGAAGAAATAAAAAAAATTGCTTGGAGAGGACCTTTAAACGGGTATCCGGATGTTACAAATTCGCCGTAACCAAATTTTCTGAAAACTAATTCGCCGAACCGGATTCTCCGAATTTGCCGAAATCCAAATTTGTCAAAAACTGATTCGCCGAAGTGAGGATTTGCCGAAAGACAAATTTACCGAAAGACTTATTTATATCAAAATCTAAAATGACACAAAAGTTACAGAAAAGAAACTAAACAACGAAATCATACATTAATTATTCTAACTCTTTTAATATATCTATCTTATTGTAACTATTTAACTTTGTAACACGAATTGATTATTCTTTGTCTTTTCTTATTTTAAGGACTTTCAAGCTTTATTCAGTCAGATTCAGTCAAACAGCTTTGGGAGCATGTTACATTTTTTTTTAATTTGATCGTTTTGGTTGCTTTTAGATTATGTGTTACTAATGTGTTTATTCATTTTTTGTGAATAATTCACGTTTACTGCATTGTTTTCATGCAAGGATGATATATAACTATTTAGTTTTACCCTCATCTTTAGAAATGCATCGATACCAAATTGTTAGCCGAAAAGGTTCATGTGCCTCTTATTCATAAAAATATATAATTTCCGAAGTTTATATTAACCTAGGTTTTTACGATCTTTTTCATGAAATAGGATTATACACCCAGGTATTTATATTTAGATTGCTTCCTAAGTTACAAGTACATACAACCTATGCATTATGCAATAATACAACTAATTGCATTTAATCCCTAGGATAACTTTTATGATATAGGGAAAATATTTCTATCATTTAAAATCAGGCACTTCAGTAAGGCAAAATTCTTATTTAAATATCATAATGAAATAATTAATGAATAGAGATACTGCCTAATTAACAATAGTGTAATATCTATATCATATCATGATATCTCCCAATCGTATATTGGTTGATATTATGTGCTATTAATATACTTTGGATTAATAGGTAAGTACCTTGTCAAAAATAGATGTCGATAAATTTTCTCTACTCATGATCGCAAATTAGTAAAACATTAAAAAAACTTATTACTACTGAGGTTGAGATAAAAATAAACCAGAAAAAGGTGCTGTATAATCTAAAAATAAATTACTGAAGTTGGAACAACTTCGCCCAAACACTCATTTGTACAATATTCCTCATTTTGTAACTCTATACTTTAAAGTTTTAGAGAATAGCTCTAGGGTTATTTTCTTGAAATAATAGTATTCGACTTTTGTGTTAGGTAGGCTCGTAGGCTTCATTTACCATCAGCTCTTCATTTTCCTCTTCCATCCGTGAGTGCAGTCACCGGTGTTTGTTTCCTTTTTCATCATCACATTCCTTTGTAAGTGACCGCATTCACGGAGTATTTTTTTTGCATCCATAAGCATTGTCAAAGACTGTGGTAGGTGCATTTTTTCATGGAACCACTTTCCTTTCTGCCTACTTCCTCCAGTTCCTTGTATTTAATTTTTTTGAAGTCATCGATATAGTCAACGATATGGTTGAAGAAGACATAAAATCTATTAAAAAAATTAACCTAAACACGGCGAGTTAAATAAACTACATGTAAACAACTTCGTCTGATTACTAAACTAATTTTTTATGTAATTACGCCAAATAAAGCCCGCACGGGATTCCTATTTTTTATTTTTTTGTTGATAGTATTCAATACAGGAGGTGTGTTGAGGCTGACATTATCAATATTTATTCCACTTATTGCGTTTAAAATATAAAATTGTTAGTAATGAATAACATAAATAATAGGTATTTTTATATCTTCTCCATATACCTCAGACTTCAACGATATATAGTGTCACTTGAATGAATATTTTTTTTCAGTTAAAAACATTGATTTCTATCAACCCTTCATTAGTAATGCCATATACATATTAATATTTATTATATGCAGTTAGATATATGAATTTAGCAAAATAATGCGGAATTACGGAATACAAATTTATATAGCAATATAGTTATGTCAAATTCATATAAAAAAATATTTTTTATTCATAAGATATAATGATAAAAACTATACAAAGTCCAACAGAAGGTTCTTTTTAAATATATTGAATTTGATTTTTGACAAATTCGTCTTTCGGAAAATTTGTCCTTCGGCAAATCCGTATTTCGAAAAATCCGTTTTCGGCCAATTTGGGAATCGGTAAATACGTATTCGGCGAATTAGTTTTCGGCAAATTTGGTTTAGGCTAATTCATTTTCGGAAAATTAGCCTAACACCTTTAAACGAAGGTCGAAAACGCATTGCTTGTTTGAAAAATTTAAATTTGAAATCAAAACAAGAGTGTGCAATCTTCTTCTTCAGCGTCAGGTTATTCGTACAATTGTTGCTCACAGAGTATTTAAAACTTTAAAAGCAATTAATAAAATATATACTGAACCTAATTGTATGTGGTTTGCAGAATAATGATCGTAAACAATCTATTATGTTTAATCATTAGTCCTTGGTAGGTATATTACAATAGTCCATTGTATTTTTATGTGTTTACTTAGTCCAGTATAATTATAGGTTTATTTTATTTATGCTTTTCATTATCCTTGTAAATTCAGAAATGAATTTCAATTTTATTGAATTATAATCTTATTTTCGAATGAGATGGTCCTATGTTTTTAAATGGGCGTTCTGAATTAATTAATTATCAATTGAAAATTTTAATTGTTCACCATACGAAGACTAATTAGATGAAAGAAAAGAAATTAATAATGAAGATGATAAATTGAGAAAGCATAACAAACCTCCTCGCGCCAATAATGCAAGCTAACTACTCGATTTTTGGTGTGCGCGGGTACTATCTTTCTTTCTCTCTTGCAATCTTTCTTGCTATCTCTCTTCTGGTGTGCGCGCAGCCTAAGAGCTGCCACAACAAATAGTATTCCTGAAAAAAACTTCCTAAAATATCTTCTTGTACCTATATTAAGTGTCAAAATAGCAAAAATCGGTTGCAGACCTAAAGAACAAATTTACCAATTGTTCTCCAAGAATTCCTCTATTTTGACCTCTGTTCTCATCAAAATTCATGCAAATACAGGAAGAAATTAAAGATTGTTCACACTGAAAACGTTAAAAATGTCCCATATTCTGCAGGCTGCCTAGGTATAGCCGTATTGGTACCTAACTGTGCTTTTCCTCTTCTGAGATGTAGTTAGATTCATGCCAAACATGAATGAATTATTCCGTATCCAAAGGTATTATTTCGTATGCCATGTTTGAATGTATGGACAAAGTCACCAGTAAACTGATGACTTTTGAATTGTGAAATAGGTTGAAAAACCTGTAAATTACAAATAAATCTCTCATTTAATAGTCCCCAGATATACACACGCATCAATCATGAAGCGTAAGTATTTTATCTTGTGTAAGATCTTACTTGTTACCCATGACATTGTTTCAAACAGGGCTGTCAGTATTTTTTCAATCGTAAAATCGTATATTTTACACATGTTTCAAACAGGGCTGTAAACGTCATCAAAGCTTTTTTTGGTGAAATCGGAGTCAGAAGTTCAAAATTTCTACCGACTCAGACTCCAAGTTATAAGGCACAAGAATTTAGATCCATTTCATTTGCTGTTCATTATGTTAAATATCTTATAAGAACTAATAACTACTCATAGATATGAATTAAATCAATATTTAAAGTCTAAACACTCAAATGACTCAATATAACTAATAAAATTACTATAAAACTGCATGTCAGAGTCTACGAGTCGGTGAAATTATAAATACTGGAGTCTGAGTCGATAAATTCTAAACAAAGGTGTCATAGTCAAACATTAAAGTACACAACCTGACATTTCTTCTCCAACCAAAAAAATTTATAGCTATCTGACCCCCCCCCCCCCCCCCTAGTACCCCCTGAGGTGGTTTAATTCTCATAAATCAATAAAAACTTGGGACATGAAACCTATCACCTAAGGACCCATTTCCAGCAAATATTTTTCTCCAAATCTGATGAGTTGACCCCCATAACTTGGTGAGACAGACTAAAAATAAGTCTATTTTTTTATTTTAAGAGAGGAAAATCATACAGATGAATAATTTCTAAGATCCCATTTTTATGACAGTTTATTTTAATTTTTATCATTATTGAACAAACTTTTCAATGAATGCCATTACTAATTTTTTTAATCTCCCCCAGGTGCGATGAATTCTGTCGAATATGCCTACAAAAGGACTAAAATAGATTGTCCGAAATGCTCATCCTCGGTAATCAACTTACCTCGCCATCTCCGATCAGTCCATAATATGGATGGAATTAGAGCGAAATATGCTCGCCAAGCTTATTGCATGAAGTCTATTTTGAGGTTAGAGAAATCTCAAGAAAGAGAAAAGAAAGTGAAAAAGGCAAAAAGTCTATACTACAAGTGTCCCATATGCCCTGCAATTGTACAAAGAGTACCAAGACACTTGCACTGTTTCCACAAACTCTCCCAATCTAAGAAACTGAAATATGCCTCCCTCTTTGAAGTAGTCATTGGTAAGGAAAAGACAGGCAGCACTGAGGAAGAGGAGACAGGCAGCACTGAGGAAGAGGAGACAGGCAGCAATGATGAGAAGAAGGAGGAAGAGGAGGAGGAGGAGGAAGAGGAGGAGGAGAAGAGAGGCAGGACTGAGGTGGAGCAGGAAGCATTGAGGAAATTGAAGGAAGCACTAAAGAGGAAATTGAAGGAAGCACTAAAGAGGAAATTGAAGGAAGCACTAAAGAGGAAAGAGAAGGAAGTACAGAAGGAGAGAGAGGTGAGAGTGCTGAGAAGAAGAAAGGAGGTAGCTTTGAAAAGGAGAGAGGAGGTAGCTTTGAAAAGGAGAGAGGAGGTAGCTTTGAAAAGGAGAGAGGTGGTAGCTTTGAAGAGGAGAGAGGTGGTAGCTTTGAAGAGGAGAGAGGAGGTAGCTTTGAGGGGAGAGGAAGCAGCATTGAGGAGAGAGGAAGCAGCATTGAGGAGAGAGGAAGCTGCATTGAGGAGAGAAGAGTTAGCATTGAGGAGAGAGGAGGCAGATCAGAGGAGGAGAGAGGATGCAGATCAGAGAAGGAGAGAGGAGGCAGATCAGAGAAGGAGAGAGGAGGCAGATCAGAGAAGGAGAGAGGAGGCAGATCAGAGAAGGAGAGAGGAGGCAGATCAGAGAAGGAGAGAGGAGGCAGATCAGAGAAGGAGAGAGGAGGCAGAACAGAATTTTAGAGAAGTGAGAGCACTGAGGAGGAGACAGGAGAGGGAGGCAGAACTAAGGAGGAGACAGGAGAGAGAGGCAGAACTGAGGAGGAGACAGGAGAGAGAGGCAGAACTGAGGAGGAGACAGGAGAGGGAGGCAGAACCGAGGAGGAGACAGGAGGAAGCACCGAATAGGAGGAGAGAGCAAAGAGCAGTGAGGAGAAGAGAGGAGAGAGAGGCAGCACAGAGGAGGAAAGAAGAGGAATCACCGAATAGAAGGAGAGAGCAGAGAGGAGAGAGAAGCAGCACAGAGGAGGCAAGAAGAGGCAGCAGTTTAGTTCAATTACTAATATATTACAATTATTATCCTATTTTTTTAAACATGCCTTTTACTTCATTTTGGCTTGAATATTAAAAGTGATGAATATTATCTGTAAAAGGTTTTTGTTCAATAAAATTTGTAAAGCATTTACAATTTTTTTTTATCTATACTGTTATTGTTGTTTCTCATTTTTTAACGCTACTTACAGTTTTAGGTGATAGCGCTAGAGTGTGTTAGCTAGGCTCGTAGGCTTCATTTACTATCACATCTTCATTTTCCTCTTCCAACTGTGAGTGCAGCAACCGGTGCTTGTGTCCCTTTTAGTCACTTTCCTTGGTAAGTGACTGCAATCATGGTGTAGCATTCTACATCCATGAGCATTATCACTGGCATTGGTAGGTTACTCTGTTCATGGAGCCACTTTCGATTCTGAATATTTCTTTCAGTCGCCCCCAGGGGCTCTATCCTGAACCTGTCTGTGGTGAATGGAAGAGAAGGGGGTGGCGTCACTTGGGCCCCGAACTGTTGTAATATGGATTATAGATTGTCTTTTTTTCATTTTTACCATGTTTATCATTTTTTAACACTACTTGCAGTTTTAGAGGCTAACGCTAGGGTTATGTTCTTCAACTATGAGGTCTTGGATTTTTGTGTTAGGTAGGCTAGGCTTCATTTACTATCACCTCTTCATGTTCCTCTTCCATCCGTGACTGTGGCCACTGGTGCTTGTGTCCCGTTTCGTCACATTCCTTGGTAAGTGACTGCATTCACAGAGTAGCTATTATGCATCCTTGAGCATCATCACCGACGGTGGTAAGTGACTTTGTTCATGGAGCTACTTTCCTTTCTGACTGTTTCTTCTAATCCCTTGTATTTAATTTCCTTTTGACGTCAGCGATATGGCCTTTGGTTCTGAAGCAGAAGTTAAACTCGTACTAATTTGATTAATTAATTATTTCTTTCAGCCCCTTGTATTTAATTTATTTTTGACGTCAGCAATATGGCCTTTGGTCCTAAATCAGACCTTAATCCCATACTAAAATGAAATTGTCTCTTTCCATCACATTTCTTGATATAACATTTTGTTAAGTTATTTTAATAGAAATTAATATTATTAAAATTAACACCTGAAAATATTATTCTGCTTCCACTGCCAGATTTTCTTAGTCCACACCTCCCATTTTACTATAAAATACTGACAGTTAATTTTGTAATTTGGGTGATGGAAAACAAACAAGAGTTTTGGATATTTGTTCACTGCCAAACTCAGGCTAATTCCATGTTAGTTATTACTCTTTGAGAAATTAATGGTAAAACTCTCTGACTTCATTTAAATTCTACATAAATTACAAAGAACTTCAGTGTGACGTAACGAGAAATGTGAACTGAAAACAGATTATTATAGGGAAATTAGAACAAGTTGTACTTTAATATATTCAAGTTATAATGCATGTTCAATTACTTAACAAGCTTTTTATTTATTTTCCTTATAAATGCTTGAAGATAATTCACTTCAAAAAAATAATTAACACAATTATTTATTGGAAATTTTTTAAATCACTTTTTCAGTCATTTAGAAATATTACAAATATCATTTGAGAACAAAGCGATATTTTAGTGGTAGGTTTTTTAGTTTCTAATAATGATTTAGTAGGATATTTAAACTAACTCAAACTACATATTGTATATTATCCTTTTTAAAATATTTCTGTAACGCTTACTTCATTTTAGTCCTCTCATATGTAATAGCCTATTTTTTTAAATATTACATTATGAATATAATATCTCTTTCCAAAGCCAATACTATAAATAAATTAAAGGTTATTTCACATTTTGAAAATAAACGGGATATTTTAATTGAAATATAAAATAATGGAAATTTGTAGAAAAATAATTAAACATAAAATTACAATCTTTTAAAAAAATTATATATATTTTCCTTTAGATTTAATTTCCAAATAATTTGTCTATTTATTAAATTCATTGCTAAGAAAATAACAACTTTGGACCGCTATGAAAGAAAAAGTTACAATTTTTTTTTATTTCATGTTAGATGGCGAAAGAGAACTAAAGACTTGTTATACACCTATAATTTAATTTAATTTAATTTTTAATTAATTTTTTTTAATTTAATTTAATTCACCTATAATTTAACATAATGCAATATTTAAAGTTTGTTTGATAAGCATGTATAACGAATGTGATGATTAGTTGTAGATTAGCAAAAAGATTATAGTTAAAATCTAACTATATTATATCGGAAGACGACGGCTAATGAAGCGGATATGAAAATAGGATAAAAATTGGTTAATTATTTGCATAAAAACCTCCTTAATTATATAGTATATATATTATATTGATTAACAATTAATTAGAATGTAATTTATAAAATAGAACTAAGCCCCACAAAAAAACATAAAAAAACATAGCTATAATTATGTACAAAATAAAATTAATGAAACCTTTTTTAACCCCAGCAGTTAAAAAATGTACAGTACTGGAAAAATAATTAGGGAATTTTCAAAATCGAGATTTTGTTTATAAAATGGTTAATTAAACTAATTTTGTTGATTGCAATTGGATTTATTTTAATACACTGATATAGTTATACGTCTTTATCATCCATTAACACTTAGTTTAACAACATTTAACATCCGTAAGTGCTTCAACAGTTGTTTCCCCATTACCATCACCTTCTCCAAATTCCCCATCATTTTAATTCTCTTCAGTTACCATAATTTTTAAGAATTTCCCATCACTTTTTCCCATCCCCATCAAAGTAAAAAATTATTTTAATTCTCACTCTAAGGATGACAACTGCCGTAATTTGAATGGGGAGGAGGGAAAAAACTTCCACCCCTGCACCTCTTTTTAATGTCGTTTAATTCACATTTTTGTAAAAACAAAAGTTCGATTTTGGAAAAAATCGTTGATGTTCAAAGTGATGGGGAATGGGGAAGAAGTGATGGGGAATGAGGAAAATTGATGGGGAATTGGCTAGAAATTGATGGCAATGGGGAAACAACCGTTGAAACACTTACGGATGTTAAATGTTGCTAAACTAAGTGTTAATGAATGATCAAGAAATATCACAATATCAGTGTATTAAAATAAATCCGATTGCAATCAACAAAATTTGTTTAATTAACTTTTTGTAAACAAAATTTTGATTTTGAAAAATCCATAATAATTTTTCCAGTACTGCACAAACAAAGGAGACAATAAGAACAGAGTTAGGAATACCAATAATTGAAGATTTAAAATCATAATAATGAAAAATATATAATAACTTCATCATGCAATTATAACATTAGATCAACAAAATATACAACATGAAAGGATAATTTGCAGTTTTATTGAAATACTGACAAACTTAATATAAATTAGAACAGTGTAGACCATTTAATTCTTCACCTCGACCAAGCCCATTTCTTTCGTCATTCTATTTATTTCTTGCTGACTCAGCCTTCCTTTGAAATTTTCAATAGTAATCCCATTGGTACTCTTGGATTGAGGTTCTATTGCAGAAACGTGCAAGATGCCATTGGAATCTACTTCAAAGGTGACGTCTATATCTGTCTCTCCAGCAGGAGCTACAGTGATATTTTCCAGAATAAATTCTCCTAGTACATTTGTGTCCTTTGAATATTTGGATTCTCCTTCTTGAATTGTGATAGAAACATATCGTACGAAGTCAGGATTGTAGAATCTTTTAGTTTTTTTCAGAGGAATTTTACTACTACTCTGTACAATTATTGATTGGAATTGATTTGAAGTACCAATACCTAAAGCTACTGGAATGACGTCATTAACCTCCACCAAGCTAGAATCAAAGCTCATTCGTGCAGCCATAATAGCAGCTCCACTAGCCACAGCTTCGTCAGGATTGAGAGATTTGTTCAATGTTTTACCATCGAAAAACTCCTGAAGAATGCTCTGTACTTTAGGGATGCGAGTTGATCCTCCAACAAGAACTACTTCATGGATATTCTCCTTTGATAATTTGGATGCTGACAAAGCCTTCTCTACTGGAACAAGAGTATTCTCAAACAGATCTTCACACAGGTCTTCGAAACGACTTCTCGTGATTTCCAAATTCATTTCGAGATTATTTTTAAAGCTCTCAATCTGAATTTTCTGGGTTTTCCTAAATGATAAATTCTGTTTAGCAATTTCACACTTCTGTTGTATGACGGCCATTTCCTTGCTATCTGTTGATAAATCCACACCTTTATCATTTTTCACTTGTTTTACAACATAATCAACAAGTACATTATCGATATCTCGTCCACCAAGATCAGTATCACCACTCACAGCTCTTACATCAAATTTATCTCCTTCTATTGTGAGAACGGATACATCGAACGTGCCACCACCCAAATCATAGACTAAGATGTTCTTTTCAGTTTCTCCTTTCCCGAATCCATGAGTAATTGCTGCTGCAGTTGGTTCATTTATTAGTTTCAACACTTCAAACCCAGCAATTTTTCCGGCATCAATGGTTGCTTGACGCTGGGAGTCGTTGAAGTAAGCAGGAACTGTGATTACTGCTTTCGTGACATTTTGGTCCAGATAGGTACTAGAAAATTCTCTGAAATTTTTCAATATTGAAGCAGATACTTCTTCAGGCGTAACTAAATTTTGTCCCGATTTATGAGCTATTCCAATTTTAGGATTACCCTCACTATACACAACTTCAAAGGGCCAAGTAGATAATTTTTTTGTAACAGAAGGATCATGATATTTCCTACCAATCAATCTTTTAGCATCAAAAATGGTATTTTTTAAATTAGATGAAGATTGCATTTTGGCAAAGTCCCCAATTATAAGCTCATCGTCACTGTAAGCCACATAAGATGGAATTATTTTTCTTCCTTGCTCATTAGCGATGATCTCAACATGGCCATTTTTGTAAACTCCGATGCACGAGTTTGTTGTTCCCAAATCGATACCGACAGCGTAGTTGTGTTCATTTCCACTCCTGAAAAGGGAAACATAATTAGTGAAAATAAAAGTATGTTTTTAATTGATTTTCATGAGCTTTCCTAAAGTATACTCTGACGAAAGCATAGCCTACGATGTCATCTTAAATTTTTATTGAATGATTAGCTGTCAACCCTATTTTCTAGAATAATTATTGATGTACATTTTCACACTTTTTTTCATATATTTCTCACAGTAGAGCAGACGAGTTGATTTAATCTCTCCTATGGTAAATATATTTAAAAATTTAAAGGGGGTCAGGTAAGCAATGAGACTTTAGAATGAGTTTATGTGAATCCTATTAAAAAAACATGATATTGAGAGTTACACAGTACCTACGGTCGGACGGGGTATCACTACGCACAATCCCACAAAGTCTGTTTCTACTCAAAAACTAAATGTACTAGAGAAACTCTTTTTTCTCGAGATGAAATGATCATGGATGAGGATGGTTCTCAACCAGTTTCGAAATAACACCTAAATAAATAAAATACTTATTAGCAATTTTTCGTGCACAACTTTTAGTGTGTGTATAGGGGTATTACTGCGCATTGCTTAAATACAACACTCCTCTCCCCCACCTAAATCCCTCCTCTCCCCATTTCTATGCCCCTCCTACCCTCTCTCTGAACCCCCTTCTTTACCCATCTAAATATCTCTCTCTTCTCATCTAAATTACCCCACTTTCCATCTAAATCCCCCGCTCCTCCATCCATTTCCACTTTTCCACCATCTAAATCCCCCTGTCCCCAGCTAAATGTCTGTGTTTCCCTATCTACATGTCCTCACCCCAATCTTATTGTCGCTTACTTTTTAAACACATATGTAATGAATCTGCAACAAATTAAACACTTACATTTTACGTTACTAGTTAACTACTTATATCAAGTAATATAATACGATCGTAAGTTTATTGTTAATCAATATTTAATTCAATAACCTCTCACCCCCACCTAAAGAGCCCCCTCTCCTTATCTTAGTCAAAATTGAGAAAAATGATTACATTCAAATGAATTGTTGAAAAGAACAAACACTTTAGTAATAAATCACATAACAGCAAAAAAAAAGACAGTGTTGATTTAATAATCTCTCACTGGAACAAAGCTCTTCCACATGGTCTCACTTATTAAAAATTAGAAATATTTTTCCCATATTCCAATACTGGAAATAAGTTTGTAATGCATTTTAGGCATTTTGTCCGTTAGGCCATTTGTCCGTTAGGCATTTTGTCTGTTAGGCCTTTGTCCGTTAGGCATTTGTCCGTTAGGCCTTTGTCCGTTAGGCATTTTGTCCGTTAGGCATTTTGTCCGTTAGGTATTTTGCCCGTAGGCTTTCTGTTCGTAGGTGTTTTGTCCGCTGACGGTTTATAATATACCTATGCGTATTATTGATAAACGTTATCAGTGATCATATAGGCAAATTGATAACAGCTTTCATACATAACATATTCAACCGGTTACTTTATGATCTTTTATTCAAATATCCCAAATATATATACCTACTAGTGGAACATAAACCTCTTCATACAATAATACCTCAATAGTTTCAATTATTTCATCACACTACCAACCGAAAAAAAATTATGTCAATGTTTAAATCAGTCATCTGTACACAATTACTTTCAACTAAATTCATTATAGAATTAGGAACAAGTTATTAGGAACATACACCTTTACTGTCCTAGTAACTACATATTGTAAGATGTAGAATGCTGAGACTGAAATAAATTAACAAACACAAGTACTGTCAGAAATAAGAGTCACTGTGATGGCGTCAATTTAGTTATAAGAATGTGAAATTGCAACAAACTGTGTAAACGTTTATCACAGATAGGTATTCTTTTTTCTTATAGTACATATATGAAATTAAAGATAGGTTATATATAAGTATGAATATTCAAAAGGTCTTTATAAATACCAAAAAGAAATGACTTACATTTTCAATTTGTTCCTCCAAAATCTTATATTGTCTCACTGACGCCTTCTAGATCTAATTACTGGTCAGAGAATTTAGTAACTGATGTGTGGACAAGAATCACTAGAAAACTGAATCACTAGAGATAACGTTATCTTTAGTTAGACGAGGAACGAACGACACATACCAACATTTAGTATGTTGCTTCAAAGTCAACTTCTTAAGTTCAATTTGGTTAATTGCTTAATAAATATGGATATTACTTTCGATGTGATATTTCAAAAATCATAATTCTGTCCAGTTGGTGATTTTTAACTGACTATAGAATGTCCGGTACTCGTTCTGAACATGTATGGATAGAATACGGGAAATAGATGAGATGCAATGAGCGTGTCTGTTCGTATATATACGTTACTGTAACATATAAATAAATATAAACAAAACGTGCATTTAAAAATTAATATGCGAATACATAATTAATTGCTTATCTTTACACATTGATTTTAGTTTCTAAGAAATGCACAGTTTCGTTAGGCTTATTGTCACAATAATTCCTGTCTCAAAATGAAAAATTGTACCTAGCCTATTAACAAATTTCAATATACTACTTCTTCACAATTAAATTAATGTCTGCTTAATTTATATGATTTAACTTAAAGAAATCCTGAAAATATGATATAGTATGTTATGAACTATAATATGTCCAATTTCATTAATTTCCTATTTCCTGTATCTGGTGAGCAGACGTTTCGTCGATATTATTAAACACACTCTAATGTTACAAAACATGTACTTTAACAGAATAATAATATATCAAACGATAAAATTACAAAATAGAGGATGAAAACTATTGAAAAAAATTCAGTCGTTTTTCTTCTTTAATACTAAATAAAACTACTTGGTAATAAAAAAATATTCTAAAGTAATTTAATTATTTTGGGTCGAGTTACGCTTGTGATTTTTAAAATTTAAAACAATTTCCTCTCACTAATTTACGTTTCATAATAATAAGATTTATATCGTCAGATTTGTCATTGACAAGACATTTTCAGTTGGTAAACGAACACTGTTCGACTACAGCAAGTGTTCGGTAATTGAGTGGTAATCCTAGATTAAATGGCAAGATTTTATTAAAAAAATTCTCCGTGGAATATTTGCAATTGTTTGAAACAAGCAGTAGGCCTAAAATATAAAATGTTCAGAGTTGTCAAACGGTATCCCCATTTTCAAATTTTGATCCTGTTAGAAAAAATCTATTAAAAATCCTCTCCGTGCTTCAAGAGATACATGAGTTTATTATATAATATTGTAGAACTAATAATTATTGATATTCAAAAATTACACGAAAATACACCTTTACTCGAGCCAACATGGCAAAATACTAATAGGCAGTTGTGACACGAGGCTACTTATAGACAAAGAATTAAATTTAAATGATCTTTGTGTGTGGATTTAGACCTCTAGTTTTCAATGATTTCATTATTTGGTGCGATATCTTGCATATACAATTTTTAAAATTACTTTTAAATGATTTGTGTTATTAGGTTGCTTTGATCTAGTATTAAAGTAGAAAAACGATTGAAATATATTTAATAGTTTCAATTTTGTAACTTATCGTTTGATACATTATTATGTTACAGTGCACGTTTTGTAACATTAGAGTCTGCTAATATCCCATTTACGAAAATTTGTCAACAAAACGTCTTGTCGACGAAACATCTGTCAACCGTGTATACAGATCCATACTCTCCCCTGTATAGTGTATACAGATCTATACTCTCCCCTGTATAGTGTATACAGATCCATACTCTCCCCTGTATAGTGTATACAGATCCATACTCTCCCCTGTATAGAGTATACAGATCTATACTCTCCCCTGTATAGTGTATACAGATCCATACTCTCCCCTGTATAGAGTATACAGATCTATACTCTCCCCTGTATAGAGTATACAGATCCATACTCTCCCCAACACACTATATATACACAGTGTGTGTAAGTTGCGTGTGTTATTCCCATTCTGTTTGTATTGCCTTTAATGACAGACATTGACTTTCTGTCGATGTAGTGGGGTGACCTTTTCTGACTATATATAGTGGTCAGTTTGACCATATATTGTGGTGTTTCTGACCATATATTGTTTTTTTTTGACCATATATTGTGATGCTTTTGACCATATATTGTGTTTTTTAACCATGTATTGTGGTGTTTTTGACCATACATTGTGGTGTTTTTGACCATACATTGTGGTGTTTTTGACCATGTATTGTGGTGTTTTTGACCATATATTGTGGTGTTTTTGACCATATATTGTGGTGTTTTTGACCATATATTGTGGTGTTTTTGACCATATATTGTGGTGTTTTTGACCATGTATTGTGGTGTTTTTGACCATATATTGTGGTGTTTTTGACCATGTATTGTGGTGTTTTTGACCATATATTGTGGTGTTTTTGACCATGTATTGTGGTGTCTTTGACAATATAGTGTGGTGTTTTTGACCATATATTGTGGTGTTTTTGAC
>CANNZV010006126.1:0-20538 GCA_947561585.1 Caprella mutica
CACCGTGAGGTACTTCTTCGCGATGTTCAGTTTCTCCGTCTCGGTGTAGCCAGGAAGCGTGGTGACTTCCATGCGGTCTAGCAGAGGTGCTGGAATCGGATCGAGCTGATTGGCCGTGGCGATGAAGAGAACTTGTGAGAGATCAAAGGGGACATCGAGGTAGCGGTCTACGAAGGTGCTGTTCTGGTTGGGATCGAGGACCTCAAGCAGAGCGCTGGCGGGATCGCCTCGGAAGTCCGCGCCGATCTTATCAACTTCGTCTAGCAGAATCACGGGATTGCGAGTGCCTGCGCGGCGTAGTTCTTGGATCAGCCGGCCAGGCATGGAGCCGATATAAGTGCGCCGGTGCCCGCGAATCTCGGATTCGTCGCGCAAGCCACCTACACTGATGCGGATGAACTCGCGTCCGAGGGATTCGGCAATGGATTTGCCTAGGCTCGTCTTGCCGACGCCGGGAGGGCCGGAGAGGCATAGAATAGCCCCTTGGCCATCGGGCTTGAGCTTGCGCACGGCGAGGTATTCCAAGATGCGTTTCTTTACTTTCTCAAGACCATGGTGGTCACGATCGAGGATCTCTCGCGCCTTCTTGATGTCGACTGTCTCTTCGCTTAAGGTCTCCCAAGGTAGTTCTGATAGAGTCTCTAGGTAGGTGACGATGACCGAATGCTCGGGACTCGCTGGCGGGATGGCTCCTAGGCGTTTGAGTTCGCGGTCCGCTTGAGCTTTGGCTTTCTCTGGAAGATTCGCGGCTTCGAGACGCTGGGTGAGATCTGCCAGTTGTTCTTCGGCGCCATCGTCCTCACCGAGTTCTTTCTGAATGGTGCGGACTTGTTCGCGGAGGTAGGCCTTCTTCTGCGACTCTGACATTTCCGTGTGGAGATCGTCACGCAGTTTGCGCTGCAATTCGGCGATGTTGAGCTGTTCGCTGAGGAACGTTTGCACGACTTTGAAACGCTGCTCAACGTTGGACTGTTCTAACAAACGCTGTCGCGTGGCCATGTCGAACTTGAGATTCGCTGCGAGAACGTCGGTGAGGAGGACAGGATCCTCGATCTGGCGGAGGACTTGTTCTGCCTCCTTTGGAATCTCGTCGTCGAGTTCGATCAAGCGGAACGCGGACTCTCGCAGATTCCTCATGGCGGCTTCCCAATAATCTCCATCATCCTTCGGAAGGTGATTGAGCATGACCTTAAAGTCGGCGTTTAGGAAGGGCTCCTTCTGGGTAAACTCGCCGAGAGTGACCCGTTCCTGTGCTTGGGCGACGACGGTGATGTCATTGCCTTGACGTGCCACCCGGACCAAACGGGCGAGTGTGCCAACCTTGGGCAAGGCGTCAGGCGTGACCGTTTCGAGTTCGGGGTCTTCCTGCCAGACGAGGACGACGTGATGATGGTCGTTTACAGCCGCTTCGATGGCGGCGATGTTCTCGGGCTTGTTGAAGCGCAAGGGCGTGACCGTTCCGGGGAAGACGACAACGTTGCGTAAGGGCAAGACTGGTGCCGAATCTGGAATGGGGATGTTCGTCGAGTTGTGTTCGACGTTGGAGATGGGGATGAGATCACTCATGATGTGGTAAGCTGATTGGTTTGGTTAGGCCGCGATGTGGTTACGGCGTTTGTCGGCTTCGAAGGTCAGGCGGTTGTCTTCGGTATCGACATGGACGGTGTCGCCTTCTTCCAGTTTGCCATCGAGGATCAGGAGACTGAGTTCATCCAACAAGAGGCGTTGGATGGCCCGTTTGAGAGGGCGCGCGCCGTAGACGCTGTCAAAGCCCTCATTGGCCAGGAGCTGGATGGCTTCTGGACTCAAGGCAAGCTTGATGCCCATCTTTGACGCGCGTTTGGTCACTTCGCCTAACTGAATCTCTACGATCTTGCCAAGGTTCTCACGGTCGAGACGGTCGAAGATGATCGTCTCATCGATCCGGTTGAGAAACTCGGGGCGGAAATGCCCACGTAGGGCTTCCGTCACGCGCTTCTCGCGTTCGGTGGGGGCAATTTCTTCTGTGATGTATTGGCTGCCGATGTTACTCGTCATGATGATGACACTGTTCGTAAAGTCGACCGTGCGACCTTGACCGTCAGTGATGCGTCCATCATCGAGCACTTGCAGAAGCACATTGAAAACTTCAGGATGCGCTTTCTCGATCTCGTCGAGGAGGATGACGGCATAGGGGCGACGTCTCACGGCTTCGGTGAGTTGACCGCCTTCTTCGTAGCCTACATAGCCAGGAGGCGCTCCGATGAGGCGAGCCACGCTGTGTTTCTCCATGTACTCGCTCATGTCCAGGCGGACCATGGCGCTTTCGTCATCGAAGAGAAACTCCGCTAACGCTTTGCTGAGCTCCGTCTTGCCCACTCCAGTAGGGCCGAGGAAGATGAAGGAACCGATTGGGCGGTTCTCATCTTGTAGTCCAGCGCGAGCACGGCGCACCGCATTTGACACAGCGACCACAGCTTCTTCTTGGCCGATGACGCGGTCATGAAGGCGCTCTTCCATGGCGACGAGTTTCTGACGCTCGCCTTCTTGCAAGCGGGCCACGGGGATGCCGGTCCAAGTCGCGACGACCTTGGCCACGTCTTCTTCAGTGACTTCCTCTTGAAGGATCTGCTGTCCGTTCTGGAGTTCTGATAGTTGGCCTTGTCGGGCCTCGAATGCCTCGATCTTGTCTGGCAGGAGTCCGTACTGGATCTCACTGGCGCGGCTGAGATCGCCATTGCGTTGTGCTTGCTCGAGCTCGGTCTTGAGAGACTCGATCTCCTCTTGCATCTTATTCGCTTCGAGGATGGAACCGCGCTCATTCTGCCACTGAGTTTTGAGCTGATGGCTCTGCTCTTGCAGATTGGCTAATTCGCCTTCGATCTTGGCCACACGTTGCTTGCTGGCAGCGTCCTTCTCTTTCGAGAGGGCCTGTTTCTCCATCTCAAGCTGCATGATCTGGCGTTCGAGCTGATCGATCTCGGTCGGCATGGATTCGAGTTCGATCTTGAGTCGCGACGAGGCTTCATCAATGAGATCGACTGCTTTGTCAGGTAGGAAGCGATCATTGATGTAGCGATCTGACATTTGAGCAGCGGCAATGATAGCGCCATCCTGAATGCGCACACCATGGTGCACTTCATAGCGCTCTTTGAGGCCGCGAAGAATCGCGATGGTGTCTTCCACGCTAGGCTCGGCTGTATGCACGGGCTGGAAACGGCGCTCGAGGGCGGCGTCTTTCTCCACATACTTCTTGTACTCGTTCAGCGTAGTGGCACCGATGGTGCGTAGTTCACCGCGAGCTAGCTGTGGCTTGAGAAGGTTCGAGGCGTCGACAGCGCCTTCTGAGGCACCTGCTCCCACGATGGTATGCAATTCATCGATGAAGAGGATGATCTCTCCGTCTGAATCCGTCACCTCTTTGAGGAAAGCTTTCAAGCGCTCCTCGAACTCGCCTCGGAACTTCGCTCCGGCGATCATCGCACCCAGGTCCATGCAAATGAGCCGCTTGTTCTTAAGAGAATCGGGCACATCGCCACTGACAATGCGGCGAGCGAGGCCTTCGACGATGGCGGTTTTACCCACACCGGGTTCACCGATGAGCACGGGGTTGTTCTTCGTGCGACGTGAGAGTACCTGCATGACGCGTCGGATCTCTTCGTCTCGACCAATGACAGGGTCGATCTTGCCTTCGCGAGCACGTTGAGTCAGATCTTGCCCGTACTTCTCTAGACTCTGATACTTTCCTTCAGGATCCTGGTCGGTGACTTTCTGGGAACCTCGTACGGAGGTGAGGGCCTGTTTGAGCGCAGACTCATTCAGCCCGGCTTTGCGCAGGAGATCGCCTAACGGATTCTTTGAGGTGACGAGTGCGAGAACGAAATGCTCCACACTGAGAAAGTCATCGCCGAGTTTCTTCATGACCTTCTCGGCAGCACGTAGGGTCTCGGAGAGTTCGCGGCCCATGCTAGGATCAGAGCCACCTTCGACGGTAGCGCGGCGACTTAGAAGTTGGGTGACTTCGCTATCGAGGGTGTCGGGAGCTACCTCTACTGCTTGAAGGAGGGGGCGCAGCACACCATCACTCTGAGCGAGCGCGGCCTTGAAGACGTGCGCGTGAGTGAGCTCGCTGTGGCCGAGTTCGGCAGCGAGGCTCTGCCCTTCTTGGAGGGCTTCTTGCATCTTGATCGTGACTTTCTGAGGATTCATGGTCTTGGGTCCTTTCTGTTGAATGGTTGGGTTATTTGTCTGATCCTTAGTGAGCATGGGGCGTGCCAGTTGTGGTGAATCTTGTTTTAGACGTTGGTTATAAATGAGTTATGGAGCTATTGGTTGTTTCTGGAAGGGACGTAATGTCGCGTTATCGATTAAGGCTTAGAGCTTGAGGTGTGTCATAATGACCCGGTTCGGATGCTCGACCGGGCTCTCAGGGCGACTAGGGTCAGCTTGTGAAATCGATTCTTTGCGCTCTCTGCTGCCTCATTGGTGCACTTCCTGGCTTGGGCTATGAAGTGGCTCCGGTTCGACCACTGACGGATCGCGTCTTGGTCGTGGAGGTGCGCGATGGCCGAGTGACCCGAGAAACTCTTGGGAATGGTGATGACGGTGAGGTCATGAGTAAGCCGCTCGATGTGGCGGAGGCAGAGGAGCGGTCGAACTATCGGGTCGTAGAAGCGGCTTCTAAGCGAGAGCTTGCGGTGGTCAGCGTGGGGCGGAAGTCGAAGGGGACGCAGTTTGCTCGCACTGAGGAATGGAAGCTTGGCCATGTCAGCACCCACTGGCTTTATGTGACTCTAGCAGAGCCCATGAAGCCTGGAAGTCGCTATGTGATTGATGCCGGCTTCATGGATCCGAAACCGGTTGTCTTCGATGAGACCAAGGTGCGCTCGGAAGTTGTGCAAGTAAATCAGTTAGGTTTCCTGCCGCAGATTCCCGCGAAGTACGCTTACCTGTCACACTGGATGGGCATGGGTGGGGGATTGAACCTAGAGCCATACGCGAAGCGCTCCTTTCATCTCATGGATGCGAAGACGAAGAAGTCCGTCTTTTCGGGCCGACCCAACTTGAGGTTGGCGAAAGATGGAGGTGAAGATGCCTATGATTCGAACTACCGCTTGAGTGATCTATGGGAACTCGACTTCTCGAAGTTCAAGCGTCCTGGCACCTACACCATCATGATGGAAGGTGTGGGTTCTTCCTTTCCGTTCCGTATTGGAAATGACGTCTACGAAGAAGCGTATCTCACGACGATGCAGGGGCTCTTTCATCAGCGTTGTGGGTGTTCGCTAGACAAAGCACACACCAAATGGACACGACCACGTTGCCATCACCCTGAAGACACCCCTGTGGTTCAGTCGGGCCACAAAGTCACGGACGAGGGCGATCATTTCAAACTCCTCCCTGCCAAAGCCACCAAGAAGACACTGCAAGCCTGGGGCGGTTACCACGATGCGGGCGACTGGGATCGCCGCGCCGTGCATCTCTCCATCTCGGATGCCTTGCTCTTCGTCTACGAAGCCCAACCCAAGGCCTTTCCAGACAACCAACTAGCGCTGCCAGAAAGCGGAAACGGTCTCCCCGACCTGCTCGATGAGGTCCGCTACAATGTCGACCTCTTCCGTCGCCTCCAACACGACGGCGGCGGCGTCTGTGGCGGCATCGAGAGCGAAGAGCATCCCAAGCTAGGCGAAGCGTCCTGGACGGACACCCTGCACCTCTACGCCTTCGCCCCCGACGTCGAATCCACGCTCCGCTACGCCGCCACCGCAGCCCACCTAGGGCGCTTGTTAGGCAAATCAGACCCTGGCTACCTGGCGACAGCCAAACGCGCCTGGACCTGGGCCATGGCCCAGCCCGAGCAGAACAAGGATTTTACTCTTCATGCCGCTATCGCCCTCTACCGCGCCACGGGCGAAGCGCCCTACCTCAAAGCCTTCCATCAAGCGCTCACCATTGAGAAGCTGGACCAACCCCTCCTCGCCTACAAGAAATACGACCAACGTTGGGGAGTCTGGCACTACGCCATCACCTCCGAGCATCGCGTGGACCGGACAGTGCAAGCCATGCTCAAGAAGGCCACCGTCCAAGACGCCCAAGCCCTCATCGTCGACACCGGCCAGAAACGCGGCCGTCGCCAAGGCTTCGATTGGTACCAACCCTTTGGTCATGGCAGCCTCACCACCCCAAAGAACCTCCCACTCATCGCCGCCCACCGTGTGACCGGAGAGGACCGCTTCCTAGAGCAAATGGCCCTCAATGCCGACGCTGCCCTAGGCGGCAATGCCCTCAACATCTGCTGGGTCACCGGACTCGGAAGCCGTCCAGCCCGAGCCGTCCTCCACCTAGATTCTTTCTACGACGGCGTGCCTGCCCCCATCCCTGGCATTGTCCCCTACGGCCCCATGCGCCCTTTGAAAGAACCAAGCTGGTCCCACGCCTGGGGCACAAAGACACTCTCCCCAGAAGCCAGCGCCTGGCCCTGCGAAGAAGGCTGGACTGGCAACGCCTTCTCCCCAGTGGCCGCCGAGTTCACCGTCCACGAGAACATCGGACCCGCGGCGGCGGCCTACGCTTACCTCGCTTTCGTGAGATAACTCAGGAAAGTCCAAGATGTGAGGGAGAGAACCGCGAATGGACGCTAATGAATGCGAATCAGACGATTACGAGCCGTCCCCGTATCTGAAGAGAACGAGCATGTGATATATCCGGAGATGATGGTCATGTTAGCTCCCTAGCGCAACCCAAGGAACGCTGTCATTCCGCCCACCTCCAACGAAAACCGTTGCAATCTGGAGCCGTAGCCACGATCCTGAAGTGGGTGTGTAATATTCGGTGATACTCACATCCATGTGTATAGACAACGTTAGGCCAATGGATGATGCGCATGAATGAGTCGATCCGAGTTACAGTGAGGATTCCAGGGATCGAAAACATCTTTGCGTTGGGCTTTGAGTCTGGTCAGGAGATCATGGATCGGTTTCGAGGAGCATGCTTGATCGAGGAATATAGAGTTAGTCGGACGAGCCTTCAGAATGGTGAGTTGGAAAGCATCTCAATGACTTACACAATTGATCGACTGGATCGGGCGATCACAGTTTTCCGATTGATGTTTGAAGAGCATAGATTCCCGTTTGGCACGACTCTTGGCGGGATTGTGGAGGAGCAGGGCAAAGAAATTTGGAAAGTCTTTATTGATCACCAGCCGGAAGATTCCCAGAAGAGATTGCTGGATGGCGAAAGGCCAAGCTGAGTGGAAAAATGCCTAACAAGTCGTGGATGATCAATCCCCAACCCGCCGTGGAGTTGACGCGTGAAGGCAGTTCGAACATCATCATTTCAAGCTATCCTCGCTCTCAGTCGGGGATGACATCACTCAAACGTTAGCCAGAAGACATGAACAAACGAACAAGCGCTCATGAAACGAGCGCCTTCGCTCACTTGATCGCCCCCGCCACCTTCATCGGAATCGTGTAAACCGAATCCATCGCCGTGATGAAGAGCGTCCGACGGTCCTTGCCACCGAAGCAGACATTCGCCGTCCAACCTTCAGGGACGGGAACGTGCTCGATCTTCTCCCCTGCGGGATTCACCACCGTCACGCCTTTCCCCGTCAGATAGAGATTGCCAGCCTCGTCGATCGCCATGCCATCCGAGCCCATGTCGATCAGCTTCGATCGTTCACTCAGACTCCCATCTTTGCCAATCTTGTAGCGGTACGTCTTCTTGTCACCGATATCTGCGACATAGAGTTGGTCCCCCTTGGCAACGATTCCGTTAGGCTGGACCAAATCTTCTGTCACCCGCACCGCTGCCTTGGCACCCTTCGGGAGGAAATAGACTTGCTGAGAGTGCTCGCGATCACCCCGCTCCCAATAGGGACGTTTGTAAAAGGGATCGGTGAAGAAGAGATCTCCATCGGGAAGCACCCAAACATCGTTCGGCCCATTAAAGAGCTTCCCCTCGTAGTCCTTCAGCAAGACCTCATGCTTCTTCGTTACGAGATCGATGCGCCAGAGCTCATTCTTCTCATCCGCACAAGCAAGGAGCGCCCCGTCTTTGGGATCGAAACACAGTCCATTGGAGCGACCCGCGGGTTCGAGAACGAGTTCAACTTTACCCGTTTCAGCGACCCAACGGTGGATCCTATCATTCGGCTGATCCGTGAAATAGACGTCGCCTTTGGAATCCCGTGCAGGCCCTTCCGTGAACTTGAAACTATCACTGACAAGCTTCAACGAAGCCTTCTCAGCAACCACTGGCGACTCCTGAAAGACCTTGGAGGGCTCGGATTCCTCTGCAGTCAGGGACAGAGGAAGGAGAGCGATGAGGGCGATAAAGGGTTTCATGGGACACGATCCTAGCGGCTTGAGCAGCCGAAGGCAATCCGTACACGATTCTCTACGGTTCCATGCGCCCTTTGGAAAACCCAAGCTGATCCCACGCCGTGGGCACAACGACAGGCTACCTGCTTAGACGGCGTCGATGATGCCGTTGAAGGTGGTGCTGGGGCGCATGGCGGCGGTGGCTTTGGCTTCGTCTGGCTGGTAGTAGCCACCGATGTCCATGGCTGCGCCTTGAACGCCGTTGAGCTCTTCTACAATCTTGGCTTCGTTCGAAGCGAGGGCCTCGGCTACGGGGGCAAATTCAGCTTTTAGAGTGGCGTCGTCGCTTTGCTCTGCGAGGGCTTGGGCCCAGTAGAGTGCTAGATAGAAGTGGCTGCCTCGGTTGTCGAGTTCACCGCATTTGCGTGAGGGAGACTTGTTGTCGAGGAGATACTTCGTCGTCGCGTCGTCGAGGGTGGCTGAGAGCGTCTTGGCTTTCGCGTTGCTTTCCGTTTCGCTGAGGTGTTCTAGGGAGACTGCTAGGGCGAGGAATTCTCCGAGGGAGTCCCAACGGAGGTGATTCTCTTTCTCGAACTGCTGGACGTGCTTGGGAGCAGAACCACCAGCGCCGGTTTCGAAGAGGCCGCCGCCATTCATGAGAGGGACGATAGAGAGCATCTTGGCGCTCGTGCCGACTTCGAGGATGGGGAAGAGGTCTGTTAGGTAATCACGCAGCACATTGCCGGTGACAGAGATGGTGTCTTGGCCAGCCTTGAGGCGTTCGAGAGTGAACTTGGTGGCTTCGGCAGGTGTCTTGATGGAAATGTCGAGCTCGTCGGTGTCGTGATCGGCGAGGTAGGTGTTCACCTTCTTGATCAATTCGGAATCGTGAGCGCGGTCGGCGTCGAGCCAGAACACTGCTGGAGAGCCTGTGGCTCGTGCGCGGGAGACAGCGAGTTTGACCCAGTCACGAACGGGAGCGTCCTTGACCTGACAAGCGCGCCAGATATCGCCTTCAGCGACGGCGTGTTCGATGATCACCTTGCCGTCGGCATCGACGATGCGGATGGTGCCTTCGCCAGGAGCTTCGAAGGTCTTGTCATGGGAGCCATACTCTTCGGCTTTCTGAGCCATGAGGCCAACGTTAGGGACGGTGCCCATTGTCGTTGGATCGAAAGCACCGTGCTCTTTGCAGAAGTCGATCGTCGTCTTGTAAACGGGGGCGTAGCAGTTGTCTGGAATGACCGCGAGGGTGTCGCCAGTGCCGCCGTCTTTGTCCCACATCTGACCGGACATGCGGATCATGGCGGGCATAGAGGCGTCGATGATGATATCGCTAGGAACATGCAGGCCTGTGATGCCTTTGTCAGAGTTGACCATGGCGAGATCTGGGCCGGCGTCGTAGCAGGCTTGGATATCGGCTTCGATCTCCGCTTTCTTGTCGGCAGGTAGATCGGCGATCTTCGAGACGAGGTCACCAAAGCCGTTCTTGAAGTCCACGCTCAGCTCGTCGAGCAGCGCGGCGTGTTTCTCGAGCAACGGCTTGAAATAGACGTTCACGGCGTGGCCGAAGATGATGGGGTCACTGACCTTCATCATGGTGGCCTTCATGTGGAGAGAGAAGAGGGTGCCGTCTTCCTTCGCTTTGGCGACTTGCTTGGCGAGGAAATCGAGGAGCGCGGCCTTGCGCATGACGGTGGCGTCCAGGATTTCGCCTTCTAACAAAGGTGCGGATCCCTTGAGTTCGGAAGCGCTACCCGATGCGTCGACAAACTCGATCTTGAATTCGCCAGCGGCTTCTATGGTGACGGACTGTTCATTGGAACGAAAGTCATCGCCGTCCATGGAGGCGACGTCAGTCTTCGAATCGCTGGACCAGGCGCCCATGGAGTGGGGGTGATTCTTGGCGTACTCCTTGACTGCTTTGGGAGCGCGTCGGTCGGAGTTGCCTTCGCGGAGGACAGGATTTACCGCGCTGCCTTTCACTTTATCGTAACGGGCTTTCGCGTCTCGCTGGGCGTCATTCTCAGGCTCCTCAGGATAGTCTGGAAGGCCGTAGCCTTGGGCCTGGAGTTCGGCAATCACGTCCTTCAGCTGAGGCACCGAGGCGCTGATATTCGGAAGCTTGATGATATTGGCTTCCGGCGTCTTGGCGAGCTTGCCGAGTTCGGCGAGGTGATCTGGGCCCTGCTTATCAGCGGCGAGCAAGTCCGAGAAACTAGCGATGATGCGACCAGCCAGAGAGATGTCGCGGGTATCTACGGCGATTCCAGAGGACTTCGTGAAGGCCTGGATGATAGGCAGAAAGGAGCGGGTGGCGAGCGCTGGAGCTTCGTCGGTGTGCGTGTAGAGGATGGTCGGGCTATCGGACATGGTTTCGCCATAAACGACGAGACCGATAAGGTCAAAAGCAATGTCTCCTCGGTTGGTTGACATTGCCAATATTGGAGGCATTATTCGGCAACAAGGCGTGGCCAGAATGGGCCCGCCACACTTCGAGATCCTTTCCCGCTCGGAGTCTACGCTAGCAAGCCCCATGGCGTGTAGGTGTGCTCGGACCACTTGGTTCATAGCGAGGAAGATCCGTACCTGAATACAAAGAATGAAGATTGAAATGTTAGAAAAACCGTTGGCTGAAGTGCCGGCGATCAATGTGATGGCGGGAAGCCGAGGAACCGAGTGTGTCCGCATTCCCATACTGAAGGGATGTTGGCCAGAGCTGCCATCAGCTCTCGATGCGCTTGTGCTGGTGGGGGACCTCCAATCGTGTGATCGGCAGGATGTGCCGGTGGAAGACCGTAGCCTCATCGGGCATGTGGTGAGCCGAGAGCTTCATGCGCTGTCCGTCTGTGGTCTTCTCCCTTCAGCAGATCGGATCGGTGTGCTTCTGGCAGGCGATTTCTACACGAACCCAGATTTGAAACGGCGTGGAACGACTGGCGACGTTGAAGACGTGTGGATCAGCTTTGCCGAGCGCTTTGGTTGGATTGCTGGCGTGGCGGGCAACCATGATCTGTTTGCAGGGCAGAGTTGTTTCGGAAATGTCTTCCGCAATCATCTCAATGTGCACCCGCTTGATGGCGATCTCATTGAGATCGATGGCCTGCGCATTGGCGGGATCAGTGGCATCTTTGGAACTCCTGATCGGAAACCATGGCGACATGATTACGAGGGCTTTGAGACAGCGTTCCTTGAGGTCATGAGTGAAAAGCCTGACATCTTACTCCTTCACGAAGGTCCGAATTACCCGAACGAGCGTTTGAGAGGAAGCGCGTTCATTCGAGAGCTTCTTGAGTCGCTGCCGGAAGAGGCGAGGCCAAAGCTGGTGGTCAATGGGCATTGTCATTGGCCGAAACCTAAGGTTGAGCTGGGAGATTCTGGGCCCACGGTGATGAATGTCGATGCGCGGGCCGTGGTGCTCGTTCGAGACTAGCAGTGTGAGCCATGAACAATACGAAGATTAGTAAGTTCCTCAGTTTGGTGCTGAGACATCAACCAGAAACGATCCAGCTGACGTTGGATCCAGAAGGGTGGGTGAATGTCGCCACCCTGATAAAGCAGCTCAACGCTCACGGCAAAGTGGTGACGTTGGAGCGGTTGCAGGAGGTCGTGGAGACTAATGCCAAGAAACGATTTGAGTTCGATGAGAAGGGGACTCGGATCCGAGCGAGCCAAGGACACTCCTTGGACGTGGATCTGAAATTGGAACACATGGCTCCGCCGTCCGTGCTCTGGCATGGTACGGCCTCGCGCTTCATTCCTAGCATTCGCAAAGAAGGGCTAACGCCGCAGGGACGACAGCATGTCCACTTGTCTGCGGATCGAGCAATCGCCGCTAAGGTGGGGGCACGGCATGGCAATCCGGTCGTGATCGAGATCTTTGCTAGGGCGATGGCGGAAGATGAAGAAGGGTACCTCTTCTATCGGTCTGCGAATGGGGTTTGGCTGACAGCGGAAGTGCCCATGAATTACATGGAGATTTAGCTCCTAGTTTCCTTGAGCGGTTCCGCGTAGGCGAAGGTAACGCTGTGGATCATTGACTCTAACAGGTGCGTTCACACGCATCGTGATGCTGGTGGTGCCGTTTCCCAGATCGGTGCGAGACCATTCTACCGCAGCATCACTGGACCAATTCTCGAGGTCTTCTGAAATTTCGACGGTCAACGAAGCGCTGTTGATCGACTTGTTCTGTTGGTAAGTGAGGGTAGCGTAGCTTGCTAGCACACCATCGACGTCCAGGCTGCGGATTTCGGCGGTAGGCAAGGGCGCGTCTGTTGAGCCGAATAGGAACTCGAAGAAGTTGCTCAGAGAATCGCCGTCGTCGTCATCGTTCGGCCCCCCTACGAGTCCATTCTCTGCTGCCCACGTGGCATAAGTGACCTCACTTGGTGGGACGAAGCTTGCTTTCCAGTTCGTGGCTTCTCCTGGAGATGGATTGTCCATGGGGCTGATAAGCAAGAGGCTGGGGCCGTCACCATCGGCGGAGACTGGCCAGGGAGGTTGGTCATTGTAAGTGAAGCTGTGGATGGGGGTGGAGCCTGTTCCTGCGAGGAGTAAGGATTCACCGTCGTTGCTTAGGCGGCCACGGTATTCAAATAATAGGCTTTCTGTTAGAAGTCCGTAACGTGCTTCATAGGCCGTGCGATCGCGAACCAGACGGACGCGTTCGCCCGCCGGAAGCACCGTGTTGTCGGGAAAGGCGAATCTGATTCCTGCTTGGAAGCGGACGTCTGTAAGGTCGAGTGGCTGCGCTGCGATGTTGATGAACTCAAGGTACTCGAAGTCATCGCGGTCACTGGAAATCGCTAGCTCTTCGGGCGTGGCGGGTTCCGCGGGATGATAGTGGATCTCGGAGAGGACAAAGTTCGTGGAGTTCGCAGGGAGACTATCAATGGTGTAGAAGGCTTCGTTTAGAGCGCTCCATTCGTTGGCGCTACTGTTAAAGGCGCGGGAGCGTAGCAAGGTAGGTTCGTTAAACGAGATGGGCTCACTTACGTTCTCGGCTCCACCTTGGGTGGTCTCTCCGCGGAGAATCATATCCAACCGGATGTCTGAGCTGGTGGCGCTGGTTTGGTGGATCTCCACGGCGATCGTATTGATTCCGGCCGAGAATGCGGTTGTTGGTAACGTGAAGTTTTTCCAGGCATCCTCGTCGCTGACGCCGCCGTTTGCGAAATCGTTGAAGCTAGCATTGGCACTTAGATTTGCGCGGACTGCTTCGGCTCCATTGACATAGACGGCGACTCCGTCATCATACTTGATCCGCATCAAGAAGTTGAGGAACACAGAAGGATCGGGGATATTGACGGTCGTTCTGAAGTAGCTGGTAGGGAATTTGTTAGCACTGTCTCCGAATTCTAGCTCGGTGACCGAGCCCTCGCCATCGCTGCCATAGCCGAGCGGGGAGGGGCCGGATTTCCAAGAGGCGTCATTGAAACCTGGTGTTCTCCAGGCTGTTCCTTGATCAGAGCCGTCGTCGAGGTACTGCCAGGGCTTTCCGGTGGTGAGGTAAGTGACAGGAGCTTGGCCGCCATCTCCGCCGCCGCCGAAGGTGAGTATGCCGGCATTTGGATTGGGTGCTCCACCGGTTAAGCGAGGATCGCTGCCATCCGTTGTGTAGTAGATTTGATCTGCATTCGTGGCCAAAGTGATCTCGGTGTCAGTGGAGATGGAGCCGCCATGCTGACTGTAGATGGGGGCTATTGTCTCGGGATAGAGGCCTGCCGAGGTGAAGCGGCTGATCATGGTCTGTGTGAGACTGGGGAAGTGGTTATTGATCAGGTTGTCTTGATACGATTGCCAGGAAGTGGGCTCTCGGAACACATCTCCCCAGCGGGCGGCTTCGGATAGGAATCCTAACTGCGCCTCTTCCACTCGCCGTTGAAGGCGGGCGATATTCTTCGCAGGCGTAAGCGCGCCGTCATTGAAGAAGTGCTTGTGGATTCGATCTGCGAGTAGAATGGCAAATTCTTGTCCTCCAGCGCCGGTGCGCATGCGGGCCATGACGTTCAATGGACCGTTGTGGCTGGCTTTACCTGCACTAGCACCGCGCAAATAGCCATCGGCGTCCTTGATCATGAACTTGAATGGGATGCCGCGACTAGCAGAAGCGAAACTTCGGAACTCGCTCTCTGAATTTCCACTGACCCAAAGTAGCATGAAGTCGACGATGTTCGCGATGTCGATGTGATCAGCCGCGTTGTTAAACGGATCAGCATCGGCGACGAGAGCTTTCGTTTCTGTCCAGAAGTCGCCGTTGCCATCGTAGACTTCTTCGTCGTCCTCGAAGTTATCATTGGCATTGACCGCCTCGTAATCCTCTTTCTTGCCGCCGAAGTAACTCGCCGCCATGTCCGCGCTCCATCGCTCGCGCAGGTGATACTGGCCCCAGTAATTGCCATTAAGATAGACATGTACGAACCGTCCATGTGGAGCGATATTGCCCATCTCTAACATCGAATCATCCGTGAATCGATTCGACATGTAGGCCCCGCGCGAGCTCATATCGTGAGAGCCGCTTCGCAGATTGATGACGTCAAATTCCTCGGCGGCTGGATAGTTTCGATACTCGAAGCCATCATAGATGGGATATTTCAATCGCGTGGCACCAAACTCGGAACGGAAGGCGACACGGAAGCTTTTCTTTTGAAAGTTGGTGAATCTGCCGCCGTAATTGCTCAGACCGCCGTCCTCTTGAAAGCCGGGCGTACCATCAGGAAAGATCATCTCTACCGAGGCTGCGTGCTCGGTCCTGATGTTACTTGCGGATTCGTTTTCGAATCCTCGATTGTCGGTGACGAGAGAGAATGTGGGTACGGACTTTAGTGAGCTAGCCATCTGCGGCCCATAGGTTGCCGACTGCGTGATAGTTGTGCGCATGTTGGATTGGTTTACGACATCGTCAGGGTAGATGTAAGTGTGCGTATCGATATTGCTGGGCTTGGATCCTGGCCGATGTGCTAGGGCGCGCACGACAGTCGTTCCGCTGATGCTGATAGGGCCTGTGTAGAGTTGGCCGAGACTGGCGCTAGGGGCGGTGCCGTCCAGCGTGTAGCGGATCTCTGCATCTTCGGTGGCGGAGCTGATCTCGATGTCGATCGGTCTCTCGTAGAAGCCTCGGTCTATGCTGAAGTTTGTGTCCGCAACGAAGCCACCGAACGTGTCGCCATTCAGACTGCCAGGGGAGGGGGTATCAAGAAATCCAGGGGCTCCGATGGTTGGATCCTTTACTCGCTCTCCATGCAGCTCAAGGGATAGGAGCATGTCAGAACTCGTTAGGCTGTCATTCAAGCTATGGATGGCCAAGAGGTTGGCTCCCTCTTTCAGCAGATTTGTATGTGCGGTGAGGTCGAAGTCTAGCAGTGTGGTGGCTTCACTATCGGGATGGCCAGCAGTGGCTTCGGCATTCCAGGCAAGAACGTTGGGAGCATTGGCTTCGGTGACGCGGACGCCATTGAGGAAGGCAGCGAAGCCATCGTCATACTTCACCTTCAATGTGAGCGTCGCTAAGGATGAGGTTTCTGTCAGGTCGAAGGGGATACGTAAGTAGACACTGGTATTCTGACCATTTAGAGTCGCTCCGAGATCACCACCTGCGCCGAACTCTGAACGATAAGTGGCGCTCTCGTCATAGCCGATTCCCATCATGACGGGTTTCCAGCCGGAGTCATTGAATTCAGCTGCGAGCCAAGTGTCGCCCAGATCACCATTTGCAGGCACGTGAGCAGCCGCTGGTGTGGTTGCATCTACCAACACACTTGCCGTTCGGTCACCTGATTGCATGAGACCGTAGGAAATATCTTCAAGTTGAAGTGGGAGCGGTTCTGCCTCGGTTCCAAAAGCGGATACCACGGTCTGACCATCGGGCTCGATCAGGGCGAGGTAGCTCCCTTCTTTGGCGATCTGGAAATCGGTATGTAATTCTGATTCTGCAATCGCACGGTCTTTCCCCGAAGCAAAGACTAACAGAAAGGCCCCGCTTGGAAGGTCGATATTCGGAAATTCCCATGCGGACAGAAGCGAGGCGTCGTCGGTAAGTTGATATCCGCCTAGATTGACGGCTTCTGGGCCAGAGTTGTAGAGTTCTAACCAATCGCTGGCATCGCCGTCTTCGTCCCGTAGCGAGCCGCCATTGTCGGCCATAAACTCGGTAATGTACAGGGTGCCCTGCGCATTCGATGCCGTAAAGGCAATGAGGCTACATAGGACGGTGAAGAGGCGTGAGTAGTGAGTGCGCATAGGTGTGCAGACTGGAGGAGGCGATACATGACTGTACTGCGGATTCCTCCAGGCGCACACATAGAAACGGCTTCTACCCGCTGCGATTCTACTTCCGAATGACGGCTAACCAGTCATTCTTTGAATCAGGTGCGATCAGTGTCGTCGTGCCAGACTTGGCCGCTCCCCCATCAGACATGGCACCGCCAGAGCGTGGGTTGAACCATGAGACCTTCATGTCTGCGGGGAGTTTGATGTCGCGCTTTCCGCCTTCTGGTAAGTAGACGAGGTAAATTTCGCCAGGCTTGGCTAGGCAGTAGGCATCATTGTTATGCTCGTCATTGCCAATGAGTTCGTTGGCGTTGTGCATATCGCCAAGCGGGAGCTTCTGGTCGCGGAAGAAGTCGAGTGCCACCTGGCAGTAGTTCCAGCTGAGATCGCGAGAGCGCCAGTCTTCGCAGACGAGATCGTTCTGTGGGAGTTTGTAGCCGAAGTAGTATTCCACGCCACTACCACCAGCCATGAGCGAGCCCCAGAGCGCGAACTTACGAGTGTCGTCGACACTTGGATTGGTGAAGTTGTCAGGCATGCCGGGATAGCCAGGATCTGCAGGCATTCCTTCGCCAGCGGTGCCGGGTTCATCGAAACCGATCACCCAAGGCACGCCAGCCTCAGCTGAAGCACGATTCCATTTCACGACCTGCTTATGACAGTCTTTCACATTGCTGTTCTGCAGGGAGGCGCCACGCAAGACGGATTGTTGGCCTAACAGAGGTCTGTAGACCTTGTCCTGCTGGTCGGGGTAGGAGTGGATGACGATGAGGTGATTGTAAGGATCTGTGTCGGCAATGTAATTCGCCATGGCCTTCTGTTGAGCTGTGGTCTGGGTGTTCTCTTCACCGAGGTTCCAGTTGAGCGCGAGATTGTGACCGAAGCGGGCGATGATCTCACGTAAGTAAAGCTTACGCTCTGGGCCGAGATCGCCATTGTCCAGGCAGGTTACTACCTTGCCCTTCTTTGCTTTGTGGCCTCGGTTGTTATCGTCATTCTCCGTCTCTTGGAGTTTGAAATGCAGGTACATTCCCTTTGCCGTGCCGTGATCGAGGACCAAGCCCCACTGATCGAGCTTGGAGCAGTCGTAGTTGAACTTGTCGTTTCGCTCTACAAACGGCCACACATTGTCACCATCGCCACCGGCGTTGTAGGTGAGGAAAGAGAAGACGTTGCAACCCTTGCCGGAGAGGTAGTTGATAGCGCCAATCATGCCTTTGCCTTTGCCGTCCTTCCAGGTAGGATCGCCACTCTGCCAGTCTTGAATGTGTGCCGACCAAGTCTTTAGGGGGACCTTCTTCTCTTTCATGCTGACGGTACCATCGAAGTCTTTGTAACCGAGGAAGGTTTCGGGGGCGTCAGCTCCTGCTTTGACGAAGTAATCTCCGCTGCCAGCGAACTGGAGGTGGTGCTTGCCGACGTATTGGAGGCGGCCTTTGCCACGCAGGTCGCGGCCTGACTTATCGGATGTGGCAATGGTGAAATCACCTGTCTTGCCATCGAAGGGTGCCCATGCTTCGGAAGCCTTTGTTGTGTCTAGTGCACAACCTGCACCCTTCCTAAAGCTGATCTTGTAGAGCCATTTGCCGGTTTTGTCTGGAGAGAAGAGAGCACGCCAGTGAGTGCCAGATTCGGCAGAAGTTTCTCTAGCATTCCCATCCGCAGCGAAATAGCCAGGCACTGTGTAGGCAGGTTGCCCAGACTCGTGAGTGAAGGTGACGTCAAAGCGATAGTCTGTGAATGCGTTTGGCTTGTTGTCCTTTTCATGGGCGAATGGACCGTCCAACGTAAGGGCGACTTTGTGCCACTGTTTGAGCTCTCCACCGATCTCGATGGCACCGTTACCGTCAGGCTTGCGCTCTCCGAATTGGTCGCCTTCAAAAGAGACTTTAGGTTTAGCGACTACCTCAACGGCTGGAGCCGCTTTGGCGCGTGCGGCCAGGGGCTTGTTGTCAGCAGCCTTGACCGTGATCTTGGACCAGCGGGCGCGGCTGTATTCATCGCCATCTTTGGAGCCAATCTTCGAAGTGACCTTAACCATGGCTCCTTTGTCGATGCGCACGTTCTTAAACGTCTTGTTGTATTTCGCGCCTTCGACAAACATGCCGTCTCCTAGCGGAGGGGTGAAGTCACCGATCTTCTCTCCTTCAATAGCGATCTCGTAGCTCGACTGACCATCGTCTTCGCCCACGGAGTGTAAGGTGATATCGAAGGTACCTTCACGAAACGGCCAGCCACCCGTGGCACTGCCGCTTTTGTGTGCTTCTGGATTCACGGCGAACCATTTGTCTTGATCTAGATAGACCTGGCTTCGCTCGCGGAAATCAGCAGGGGACATGCTTGGTCTCGCAGCTGCGGCTGTCGTGATCTTGAAAGCTTTCGGCATCTTGCCTGCTTTCACAACACTTGTTGGAGCAGGGCCATCTGGTGCTTTGAACTTCGCATCCTGCGTCATCAACCAGCTATCGAATTCGAAACCATCCTCACGCATGGAGAAATGAATCGTATGCTCTCCTGCCTTGGAAATCTCTAGAAATAGAAGCCCTGGCACACCCACATGGACTTTCTCGGTCCGCTGCTTGCTACCCCAAGCCCAGTGCTTCTTGGCTGTCCACTGCATGCGCTGACCGGACTCTGGCCAAGTTCCATTGAGACCGACGTGGAGTCCATTGTCCTCAGTGCCAGTAGAGTGAGTGCGGACCCACACATAGTACTTACCCGGCGTGTTGAAATGAACTTTGTAGCTGACGACGGCTAGCTTGCCTGGCTCATTTGAGAAATTCTCTCCTTTGATGAGCTTCTCTCCATGATCCTTGCGCGTGTCCGGTAGAATTTCCAAGTAGGCTCCACGACCAGCACCCATCGCGTGATTCCCATCAGGATCTGGCTTCAGACCAGCCTGCTTGTCTGAAGTTGTGAGATACCACGCACGGACATCGGTAAGGTCTTGTTTGAAGAAATGCTCCGCCTCTACGGCGACAAAGCCGTCTTTCTCCTCGAATACGAGATCGTCTTTGGCGATGGGCTTTGTTAGAGAAACATCCGCCACGGCACTGGCGGCGAGAAGGCTAGAGAAGAGCAGGATGCGAGTCGTCGTATTCATAAAAGAAGTCAGGGGCGAAGTATGCTTGGATAAACCGTTTCTGCCCAGGAGTATCTCTGCGCATTTCCACATAAAACTTGTGATTTTGCGTCGATTGTTAAGATTCATGAAATGCCGCACACTCGTGAGAGACAGCGTTCGGTCGCGCTGCTCATTGAAACTTCGAATCGATATAGCCGCGAGTTGCTCAAAGGCGTGCGTGACCACATGCAACGGCAGCGAGATTGGGCCGTACTTCTGACGGAGCAGGGGCGAGGGGATGTTCCGCCACCTTGGCTGAATCGGTGGAAGGGTGATGGGATCATCGCGCGGATCGAGAATAGGCGGATCGAGAAGGCTGTCCGCGCGTCGGGTTTGCCAGTAGTCAGTGTGAGTGCGTCAGGATTGGCGACGGACATGCCGACAGTGATTAGTGATAGCGCTGCGGTTGCTCAGATGGCCGCTGCGCACTTAATCGAACGTGGATTTCGTCACTTTGCCTACTGCGGTGATGCCCGCTTCGCTTGGTCCTGCGCCCATGGTAAGAACTTTAAAGCGGCTTTGTTAGAGGAAGGGTTCGAATGCCAATGCTTTGAATCTCATAAGAATGACCATCTCAATTGGTCGGCGGAGCAGCGAAAGCTTGGAGCATGGCTCAAGGAGCTTCCGAAGCCGGTGGGGATCATGACCTGCTATGATATTCGGGGTCAGCAAGTGCTAGATGTCTGTCGACAGTTGGACCTTTCTGTCCCTGATGAGGTGGGCGTCATCGGGCAGCATGATGATACCTTGCTCTGTGAGCTGTGCGAACCACCACTTTCCAGTGTCATGCCCAATCCGCGTCAAGCGGGAGCCCAAGCGGCGGCACTCTTAGAGAAGATGATGGAG
>CANNZV010006127.1:0-20532 GCA_947561585.1 Caprella mutica
CCTAGTGTTTCGATCGTACTAATATCTGAATGAAGGATTGGATTAAACTGCTCTAATTTTTCGATTTGCTCTTTGCTTAGCGAATCATGAGCTTGGCTTGACATTACCAGAATTTTTTCGCCCTTTGTGTTTTCTACTTGCAGCATGTTTCCCGCAAATGCATTCATTTGCGCATAACTTACCGTAATAATTTCATGGCCGGTAACTTCTAATTTGTGTAGAACTCTATCCTGATCACCTTTAGTTGGAATAGAGTCTAAGCAAACGACTGCGTATTTATTAGCAACGCACATCATCACATTCGTATGATAAATAGCTCGTCCTTTTTCATCCACGGAATCAAAGTCTACAAAATCAAAGCCTAATGCTCGGCAAAAACGTTGTAATATCTCCTTGTTAGAACGTGGCGATATACAGCAGTATGCTATTCCAGCTGAACGATCCAAGACCATACTCCCTGTGCCTTCCAAGTATTTCTGGTCGGCTTCAGAACGAGACAAATCGGGTTACTATCTGGATAGCTAATCCATGATCCCTTTCTAATTGATCGAGAATTTCTGGTCGTCTCTCTAATCGGCGATTCGGCGCTTCCATTGGATACAGGACCACTGTCCCATCTTGATGAAAGGAAACCCAGTTGTTAGGGAAGATCGAATCGGGAGTATGCGGTTCGGCTGTATCATTAACAACAATGACATTAACATGCGCTGATCGAAGTTTCTCAACAAATTTGATCAAACTCGTTTAATGCACGTGTCTGACTCTCTTGCAATTCGATTGCCAATTCTTCCTGGAAATGATTACTGCTTTTCGTCTGCGTATTACTTACGAATCGAACAGGTCGAATCATTAAAATCGTAGAGGTCGTTTGTTTGGGGAATTCTTGGAACATGATAAAATCAACAACTATTTAATCAGGGAATCACGTAGTAGTGGCATACTCATGCAATGAGACCCTCCTCTTGCACGAGACAATTCAGATGATGGCAATAAAATCAATGCCTTGGGTCCTACAAATTCACGTGTTACTTCAGAAAGGTCCACATCGGAATTTTTCGTCCATTGCTTTTTTGCATTCGCAACTAATTCATTGGCATGAACAACGTTATAACCTGCTGCTGCAAATTCTGCTGATGTGGTTCGGTTCCGGTCATAGCCAATAACAACCCCTTCCTCTACTGCGACAACATTACAAGCATCGGTCCATTGTTCCCTTAAATCATCGGGATAATTTAATCCTCCACAATAAATAAAACGAGTACTTCCCTCAGGTCGGCCGTAATCTTCTGTACTAATATTATCTAATAAATCTTCAAGATATTGAAAGCTTCGCTCCTTATAGCGACCGTTCTCGTCCTTCTCATTAATAAATTGAACAAGTCGAATAGTACCCGATTCTAAATCCTTACGTGATTCCTCATCTAACAACTCTTTTAAATAGGAATTCTCTTGGCTCTTCTTTTTCATTTTAGAAAAAGGTCCATACATGACCCAGCAATCTCTTTCTACCTGTGTAAAAGCAGTATCGATATGCATAGTCTCTCGTTGGCTTGGAATAATAACCGCAGTGACTTTTTTCAATATTGATTTATCGAAAAACTCTTGAACTACTTTATTAACTGCATTAGGTGTTGTTCTTTCGCTACAACCAATTAACAAATGATCAGGCGAAACAATCATTACATCCCCCTCCTTCGACTGTTACAATATTTTGCTGTAACTCTTCCTCGTCGTACAAAAAGAAACGGCTATCCTCTGGCAACTCTACAATTCGCTCCCAATTATTCGGAAACAATTCGTAATGCGCAATGTATTTTAGAAGCATGGATTCTCGAGTACGAACCGTTTTACTTAATTTGGAAAGCAATAAATGATCATTAACAACGATCCCAATATCACGGGTAAATATAAAATTCGGTACTGGAGGGAATAACTGCCTATTTATTTCTTGAACACCTTTTGCTTTGCCAGCTTCAGTTGGTTGCAGTCTTAAAAAACCAGAAATCAATATTTTCGCTAAATGTTTCGGATTAATTTCTTCGTAATCTTGCAACCATTCTGTATCCTCATTAAGCAATCGTTGCTGAGCGATAAATTCCATTCGCTCTAATCCACAAATAGTCGATACCCAGGTTTATTCCTTACTTGCTTATTTTCCAGAATTTTTCCAAGCAATCCTTGTACTTCAACGACAGCGTCAGAATCGATGAAATCATCTCGGTCTGGCTGCACATAAGAAGGGCGTTGACCTGCAGCCAAATCGTGATGAGAAGTCGATTCTTTTTCAAACCATTCCGCTAAAGACTTTCCATCTAAATAGGCTAAAAGGGTTTTTTTATAAACGTCGTATTCATCCTGCATTGCCTTTAAATCGACAATGTCCTCATATAACCAGTCCTGCGCTTTTGCAGGAACCACTTTCCCAATGCCACCATCTGGGCTATGAATTAGTACTCTCCGAAGTTTGCCAACTTCACAGTCAACATGAATTCTCTTTTTATCCATAATTTCTAGCGCTTAAACAAGCTGTCAACAAATTCTCGTTTGTTGAACAACTGCAATTGGTGCATTTGTTCTCCAACGCCAATATAGCGAATTGGAATTTTGAATTGGTCTGCAATTCCTAAAACTACTCCACCTTTTGCGGTCCCGTCTAATTTAGTAACTGCCAAACAGGTCACTTCAGCTTGCAGCTGTGAACTGCTTCGCTTGCTCAATAGCGTTTTGACCAGTTGATCCATCTAAAACAAGTAAAACATCGTGTGGAAAATCCACATCAATTTTTTGCATAACTCGTTTGATCTTCGTCAACTCATTCATCAAGTTTACCTTGTTATGCAAACGACCGGCAGTATCTAGCAAAACAACATCGTAAGCTCCTTCTGCGGCAATTTTTGCGGTTTCGAAAGCAGTGGACGCAGGATCGGAACCCATATCTTTAGCTACGATAGGTACACCAACACGATCAGCCCACTCTTCCAATTGAGAAATGGCTGCTGCACGAAAGGTATCACCAGCTCCAAGCAATACTTTTTTTCCTTGCCGTTTGAACTGATTAGCGAGTTTACCAATGGTCGTCGTTTTTCCTACTCCATTTACACCAACAACCATGATAACATAGGGCTTCCCTTTTGTATCTGGCAATTGAAAACTTGTTCCATCTTCTGTATTACTTTCCGCAAGTAGTTGCACGATTTCATCACGTAGCAAATCAAAAAGCTGATCAGTATTGATGTATTTATCGCGAGCAACCCTAGCTTCTAAGCGCTCAATTATCTTCACCGTAAGTATCCAAGCTAACATCTGATGACATTAACACCTCCTCGATATCATCTAGCAAGTCAATATCAACTTCTGCACGACCAGCAACCGCTTTCGATAATTTATCGAAAATACTAGAATTTGATTTCTCTAGTCTTTGTTAAGGTCTTCCTTTTCATCATTGAAAAAACCTTTGTTATCTTGTCAAAAAAACCCATAAGTTCAATTCTTTAAAGCAACAACAGTGTAAAATGAAAAATAGCTCCACTTCTTTGAAGAAATGGGAGCTACTCTCTACGTTATTACATTCAATGTAAAGTACTGCCTGCCTACTTTTTCAAGTTAGCCATGTATTCTTTTACCTTGTCTTTGTGGATCATTTTCTCCTTATAGGAATATGCTCCTGTTTCAGGGTTCTTCTCTGGCACAACTACTTTGATGTAGTTTTTACCACCATCACCTGTTTGACCACGACCCACACGAGAGTTCTTACTAACCTTACCCATGATTATTTAATTTCTTTGTGAACGGTATACTTTCTCATAATCGGGTTGTATTTCTTCAACTCGATACGCTCAGGTGTATTCTTACGATTCTTGGTACTAATGTAACGCGAAGTACCTGGTAAACCAGATGCTTTGTGTTCAGTACATTCTAGAATGACCTGAATTCTATTTCCTTTAGATTTCTTTGCCATGGCTTAAATTATTTGTAGGCTGGAACTTTTACACCCTCTCGCTCCAACTGGCTCAAGTATTGGTATATTCCTTTCTTATCAATGGTTCTTAGCGCAGTTGTAGAAACTTTAAGAGAAATCCACTTTCCTGTTTCAGGAACGAAGAACTTCTTGCTATGTAAGTTCGGTAAAAACCAACGCTTTGTGCGACGTTTTGACTTCGATACGTTGAAGCCAGTTATCGGCTTTTTCCCGGTTAATTCGCATATTCGAGACATAAGCTTACTATTTGTATCTCCCCAGAATTGGGCTGCAAATATCATTTTTTTTCAGCTTTATTCCAAGAAAGCAGACAAAATGAATTGCAATTTTTTCTGCAAAGAGCTAAAAGCAACAAATAAGCCCTATTTAAGAGCGTATTTGTTGCCTAATTTTATTGAAAACGTAAATTAATTCCTGTTTGAACCATCAAATCCGACGATCCAAATGGTGTTACCAACCCAGCTTTGAGTTCCATTTGTAGCTTTTTGCCTAAATCAACTCGTCGAGCGAGTTCAATAGTAGCCAACACGGCATCGAGTGCTTGCCCCTCATTTACCGAAAAAGAAACAGGAGTATTGAGTTGCATGTAGCTCATTCCAGCTCCCATTATCCAGTTTTGCTTTTTACCTATTGCTTGCTCTAATGAAATTGTACTTGAAAATTGTTGTACCGACAACACCATTCTGTTACTTGTTGCTGTTAAAGCGGATTGGGTCTCGACTTCCATGATTCCTCCGCCCATTCCTAGGCCCACACTCATTGTAGTAGATGGACTAAGACTGCGCATTAAAATTAGTTCTCGCTGATCGGCAATTAACAGATTAACTGGAGTGGCGATAATATCATCGTCAGACCATGGCCGATCAATTGTCCATGAACTGTTGGCGATTGGAACAAATGGTGAAGGACTTCCCCACTCTAGTCCTGGCTTCCAAGCAATTCCGTCGTCCTCATTCTCAAGTGGAGAAGAAAGATTAATGGCCACAACTCCAGTATCTTCTTGATCACCGCATCCTTGTATCACATACTCAATTAGTACAACTCCACTAAAGCCAGGCGTTGGCGAAAACAGAAAGTCTCCCGATGGATCAAAACTCATAATAGCACCTCCTGAAGACAGCGGCGTCATTTCTAACAAGGTAATATCGCCACCAAAGTCATTGAGCAGTACATTAAAGTTCAGCATTCCTTCTGAAAGTCCATTAAAAACATCATCAATTGCTTCTACTTCAGACACGCTAATTTCTGTTTCGGTAAATAAGACGCAGTTGGCGGCAGTCAGAACGGTTAATCCGTATAGGCCACCTGCCGAAACGTCTATCGTAGGAGTGCCTAATCCTGTTGACCAACTAAATGTACAGCCAACGCAAATCCGTAATAGCTTCTAGTGTAACGGTACTACCTGCACATATAGAATTAGGGCCAGCAATTTCGATCGTTGGCTGGATTGCTGGCGTTACCATTAATTCGGCTGTTTCGGTGCAACCCAAAGGCGTTGTTACTGTTAATGCAACCATCGATTCTTGAGAAACTGTCGTTGTCGTACCGACGGTTCCATCGGACCATTGGTAAGTACAACCATCACATACGTAGGATGACTCTAAGACCGTATTTTCCGTTGGACAGAATTCCGCACTTCCATTAATCATCAAGTCTAGTGCAAAATCATTCACAACAGTAACCACTGCAGAATTAGCACATCCAGTGCTAGCTGAAACCACAGAAACACTGTATTCCCCAGGCTCGGCAACAAATAACTCATTACCGACAGCCCCATTAGACCATGTGTAATTACAATCAGAACAACTAGATAAGGCAGAAAGCACCGTTGAACCGCCAGCACAGAAACTGAGCTCACCACCAACAAACAAGTCTACATTTTGCTGAGCAATCGTAGTAATACTCGACTCTGCGCAGCCCTGTGAATTAGTAACTGTGAGTACGAAACTTCCACCGTTACTAACAGCTAGCGAGCTCTGCTGCCCTATAGCCACGCCTTGCTCATTGGACCATTGATAACTACAACCAATACAAGATTGAGCTGCAGTTAAAACAGTGCTTTGTCCAGCACAAATCGTAGAACCACCAGAAACGACGGCTGATACTGGCTCAGCTGCTTGTAAAGAATATTGGGCGAAGCCCTGACAACCCTGTGGCGATAAAATACTTACATTATAATTTCCCGCTGACTCAACCGTAATAGCAGAACCTGTTTGGCCATTGCTCCAAGAGTAGGTACAGTCGATACAATTGCTAACGACTGCCTCCAAAATTTCTGGAGAGTCGGAACAAATCACCCCATTCCCTAGAATATTAACTACGGGTTGAGCTTGAAGAGATACTTCATGTACTGCAGATGAACTGCATCCTCCTAAAGTAGTTACAGTTACAGAATAACTGGCTGTATTACCAACTGTAATCGTTCGCCCTGTTTCCCCGTTACTCCAAGAGTAGGTACAACCTGTACAATCAGGATTTGCAGTTAAGCTAATTTGTGAATTCGCACACAGCTCTTTTTCTCCGGTAATTGATGCAGTAGCCAGTTCACGAAGGCCAACTGTGGTTTCCCTGAATTTTTCACAACCATCGCCATCGGTCAGGATTGCTACATAAACACCTGCTTCTTCAACAGATCTTGAAAATCCAGTGGCCCCATCATTCCAACGAACGGTACAATCCGTACAATTCGTTTCTACAGTTAAATTCCCTGATTCATTAGGGCAAATCAATCGATCTCCTTTAAAGGTCAAGCTATAGTCTCCGATTTTATCAATGCAATCCTCTTGCAATAAGATGTAAGCCGCCGCTCCGCCACCAATAAGTGCTGCACCGCCTACTACGTAAGGCCAAACGGTCTTGCTTCTGTCGATTTTCGCGCTCAAGCCAGTTAAGGCTACATTGTCCCATATGGAGGAAGTTGTACTATACGGACCTGATGCAATTCCACCTCCTAAACATTCCGAAGTAACCGAATGCGAGCCCTTTGCTGGCAAGTACCACAGACCAGCACGCTCACCAAACAACTGGGTACGATCCCAAAGTCGCCTTAACTCCAAATCGAACTGCTTCTCAATCGCTTTATCATTAGCCTTGCGCCAGTGTCCCGTAATCTCTTGTCCGTTAACCATTTTTTCAAAATCCTTGAACTCATAATCGAAGCCATTAAGATGGGAAGCATATTGCCACAAACTTTGCTGAATAAATATTTCTCTCTTATTCGGAATATCAATCCCAGCAAGAACTTGATCACTTAATGATTCGTCACTTTGTTCCCATTCCTTTTCCAACAGATTTGCCGCGTCTACTAGAATCGGTGCCGCTGCTGCGGGATATTGGGTGAAATCGATCTCATATGGTAGGGTCCCGCCAGACTGATTGGGGTAACGTAGTTTTCGCTCTCCTTTTTTGTCTTTAACATTTTTGAAGCCAGCATTATCATGACTACCATAGCCACTATAGCTTTTCCCGGAATCATCACTTAAGTCAATCCATTGCTCAATAGCTGGAAAAGAACTTTGATATCCGGCAGGAGTACGATCAACATCAACACACCAACCTTCCAATTCAACGCTCTTTGTTCTCCAAGCAGGTACCTCAACCGTAACCGTTTGAGGAACTACATAGCCTTGACGATCACCTCCAGAAGGAATCAAGAATGGCCCAAGACTATATTGGATTGGGAAATCGCAGTTATTACGGATAGATACGGTAGCAATTCTACCACTAGTTCTTCCAGTAGGACTTGCCGTTACTATTGGCAAGCAATCTGCATAAGATCTGTTAGGATCTAATTCTTGTTCAAGCGATTCGTCTGCTTCTGGGGTATCAGAAGTAGATACGATTACTTCTGGCACATCGAAATCATCTATATTGGGGATTTCCGTTGCAGGTACTAAACCTCCTGGAGGAGCAACGTACTCAAAGTTTGTTTCCGCGATCACTTGGTTAACAAACAGTGTTGGACTGGCTGAAATCAACTTTATTCTCAGGCGATAGTTTCCAGCATCTAAGGAAGGGTAGGTATCAAAGTCAGTAATCTCTTGCCCCATATTCTCCCCGCAGCAATCAACGACCAAGCGAGTGAGCAGCTCTCCTACGTGAATAGCATTCAACTCAAAGTCCCCTGGCTCCAGCATAAACAGATCTGAAGCAGCTTGCAGCTCCTTGGGTTTATTTACGCCAACCTCGCGGAAGTCGACCTGAAAATAAACAGGGATAGACTCCTCTGTTCTATTTTCAATTTCAACAGTTAGTAATTCCCTCCATACAGCTGGATTATCAAGGCTAAAGGTCGCATCCATGCGAAAAGGGGGGCCTGTCATTAGTTCATCTGTCGTTTGTATAAACGGCATAGATTTTTCTAATACATACGAATTGGCTTTCAGTTCTTGAATAAAGAACATCAAGACAATGACAGTAAAGATTGAAGTAGTTAGTTTCAAGTTGCTCATTGCGTTGGCTTTATAGAAATGTAAATCTACAACTCTTTTAGTTCAGATTCAATTCATAATAGAGCGAAAAAACAATCTATGTTGTTTTTTTTAATATGTAAGGGCTTTCTAACTCAGTCAATACGAATCTTGGGACGGGCTCCAAATTTCTCTATCAAAATATTATCGTAGTGGTCTGCTTTTTGGAATAAATCAGAAATGATTTCGAGCCGGTATCCAACCTAAGATATTCATCTTTAATGAGTACGGACAAAATCACGTCTTCTTGATGCAGACTAAAAAAGACATTTTGCAAGCGATCATTCTCTCGTAAAAGATAAGCGTAAAGCTCCTTAATATTCTGTCTAGGTAAGGAACAGAGGTGAGCATCGCCGACTACAAATTCATTGCCCCGAGAATATTTAATTTGTATTAGAGCGGAACCTTCCTGCACCTCCCAGCGATTTTCACCTCTCCTAGCGAGCTTTACATCTTTTCCAAGGCTGGTCAAAATCTCTTCGATCATCCCTGCTGTTCCAACTCCCAACTCACCAGCTTCCACAGGAAAAGAAAGTTCAGATCCGCAATGCACACAATAGCGAATTCCACCAGATTTCTCTTGACTGAGATTCCGACAAGAACCACAACGAACTGCTAGAACACCATAGAACGGCTGATAGTCGCGAAATCCATTTTTCACATAGTATACCGGCAAAGCAAAACCGAGGTTAGCATTGCCCTTGATGATAAAAGTGTTCATTCCAACAACATCACCTGCGGTGTTTATTAAAGGGCCTCCACTATTACCGGATTTATGGGAGCATCAATTTGAATATAGGATACTCCCGATTGGCGCCTATCTGCTTTAGAAACAATGCCTTCCGAGGCAGAGAATCGCAAACCATATGGATGGCCAATTGCGATTACTCGATTTCCCGGCAAAACATCCACTTCTGCGTCCAACATAATTTCAGGCAAATCCCAATCGGCTGGTCGTTCTACAAAAGCCAAATCACATCGTGGATCAAGAAAAAGAATCCGACTTAGCCGAGGAGGAAAGCCTTTTACATCAACTCTGACCTCTCTAAAACCACGCACAAGGTGTTCGTTAGTGATGATCAAGTCCTTTTTTTTCACGTAAAAACCCGTACCATTTCCTTGACTAGTAGAAATCTGTACAACCACGGCTTCAAATCCGTCAATTATTTTCTGAATGGAATCAGGTCGCGACATGAAAATTGGCTTTACTCAAATGCGTTAAGGTCGAAACGCAAAACAGCGCAACGCTGTCATATTTTAAAACACTACTATCTAATGCAAAAGAAGGATAGCGCTCCTTTGCCTGTCTGTTTATTTTTCGGATTCTAGCAGACAGCTTGGCTTTATCTAATTTCCTCGAATCATCGGCTAAGCGGTAATCCTCACCTCCTAACTCTTTCGTAAAAGGGTAGTTAAGCAATTCCACTAACAACTGAAAAACAGATCGAACGGGCACACTTAGTCCGTACATAAAAATTGGACGCAGAATAGTAAACTCTATTTGGCGGAAAGCCATTTCATCGCGACCAGCTTCAATTAGCTCCCGGACCAAAGGCAGTTCCGTATTCAACAACTGACTAATCAAAGCATGATCTGCCGGGACAGTGACCCCGAAGGTCGATGTTACCCGATACAGTTCCTTCTCCAATTGCTGGTCGGACATCAACAAGGTAGTCTCTAATGTTCGCAACATTTGACTAGCCAAAGTAGCCTTATTATGCGATTGCGGAAAGTGCTGATACAATTGGTGAACTTGTTCAATTCTATCCATTAAAAGCCCCTGAGGTACCAACAAATAATCGACCTTATAAATCACCGCCAACATGTAGTTAATCAACACAACGGCGTGGCGTTCCAAATCGGCCGATCTCACTACATCAACCGCTTCACCAAACCAAGCACGTAGATAGAGAATATGGACTCTCAATTCATCCGAACTCAATCGATGAACTTCTGTATTACTTATGGGCTGCAAGTCAGAAAATTCCGACAATAGCAAATCGTCGTTTTTATCCGCAACGGTAGCCATTTCCCTTAAAGCATAATATAGTTTATCTGGGTTAGCATCCAGGGAGCGCGTTTCAAACTTTAAAGCGATCGTTTTCTCCTCCGTCACACAAAAGTTGGTAAACAGCAAAGAGAAGTTTCGCTCCAACAACTTTCGCATCAACACCACATTCAACTCCTCACAATAAGCGATGTGCACAATTGCAGAAAACTGGCTGTTTGTTGCCTTTCCGTCTATCTGTCGACTCCCTTGTTTGATTTGGAAGTTTATGCCATCATCAACTTTCTGTGTAAAAATGTTTTTGTAAGCCCTGTCATCGAGGTAAGCGAGAAAATGCTCATAGGCTGCGATATAGTCTTGTTGGGCAAATTTCTCTTGCGACTTCGCCCATGCGCTCAATTGCTCTTCTGCTTTATATGCATCGCAATAACGCCCAAAGAGCAATTCATTTGCCCCCGAAGTTGGCCTGAAAAATTCTGCTATTTTTTCGAAAAACATCAAGATCTTTAACTTAACAAAGCTACAACTATTTAAACCGCAGCCTATTCCATTCTTCCCTGTTTGTTTTGATATAGTTTTTTTCGGTAAATGAGAAGAGTTTCCTGATAGCTATCGATGCATTAGACCTTAACACAATGGAGTAATAGCCATTGACAGGAAGAGCTCCAAAAAAAGTTCGCTAAATATCTTCATTGTTTCCTAAACCACGAGAAGTTAGCCAAGATGAGCTTAGACTATCTATAAGTTGATCTGTTTCAAAACCATCACAGCTTCAGTCAATTGGTCATCATCAATGTCTAAGTGAGTGACCAATCGGAATTTCCCTTCAGAAAACTGAATAGCAAGAAAGCCTCTTTCTTGCAGCCTTGCAACTAAATTATGCCCCTTACTAGGCTCCGCCAATTCAAAGTTAATAATATTGGTTTCCACAGGAGCAACATAAGATACCCAATCTAATTCACTTAATACAGTTGCTATCGCAGCTGCTCTTTTGTGGTCATCGGCTAAACGATCAACATTATTTTGCAATGCGTATTTTCCTGCCGCGGCAATAAAACCCGCTTGCCGCATTCCGCCTCCGAAGGCTTTTCTTATTCTCCGTGCATGTCGAATAAGTGTTTTTTTTCCGAGCAATAACGATCCAACAGGAGCCCCTAATCCTTTTGACAAACAAATGGAGATGCTATCAAAGTGCCTCCCATATTCTTTACAACTCTCCCCGTTCTTTACAATCGCATTAAACACACGAGCACCGTCTAAGTGCAATAACAATCCATTTGCTACACACATTTCTTTAATAGCAGCAATCGCTGCTAAGTCATAGCAACTGCCACCAGCTTTATTGCAGGTATTTTCTAGTACAACCAATCGGCTTACAGCCAACCAATCTAAATCGGGATTAATTGCAGACTGGATTTGATCGGCCGTTAATCGACCACGGTCTCCCTGCAATAATTTAATTGAACATCCACTATGAAAACCATGACCACCAAGTTCGTAATTTTGAATATGACTCAACTCATCGCAAATGATCTCTTCTAGCGGTCGAGTATGTGCTTTAATTGCGATTTGGTTCGTCATTGTTCCTGAAGGACAATATAAGGCAGCTTCCATCCCGAACATACTAGCTGCGTATTCCTGCAAATCTAGGACGGTTGGGTCCTCGGCAAACACATCATCACCAACTGGAGCAGAAAACATCGCCTCACGCATTCCTTCGCTGGGCTTAGTGACGGTATCACTTCTAAAGTCGATTATCATTATTTCAGTTTATTCAATTAAAAGGGCGAAAGAATAGAAATCCCCAAAAACAATTTAATCAGCAGAATAATTGCTACACCAACAAATGCTCCGGATAAGTGCGCATCAGTATTTATTTTCGAATTAAAACGTTTTGCAAAAAAGAGCTCATAAGCTAAGAAAATGAGCCCAAAAACATAAGCAGGTGCAGGAATTCCTAAAAGAATAACCCGCAACTCCGAAAGTGGAGCAACGGCTACATATCCAAAAAACAATGCGGAAGTTCCTCCAGAAGCCCCCACAGAAGAAAACTGAACATTATTTTTATTTTTTACATACGAAGGGGTGCTTGAAAACACTAATCCTATTAAATAAAAGCGAGAAAAACCGCAATTCCCAATGGTCCAAACAATTCCGTAAAATAGCTCTCCATAGCTGATCCAAACATGTACAGTACGAACATATTCATGAATAAATGATTCATGTTCACATGCAAAAATCCCTTAGTAAGGAATCGCATCCAATCGCTCTCCCGAGCAATCGTGTACGGATGCATACTGCCTTTCTGAAACAGTTCGGGATTTTTTTCCACCATAAAAAAGACTATCACATTTACTGCAATCAGTCCATAAGTAACATAGGGAACCATTAGGTTATTTCTTTTGATTCAGCTCAAACTCTAAGCATGATGGTAAGGTAAGTTATTAATAATAGAATAGGCTCGATACAGCTGCTCTATAAAAATTACTCGAACCATTTGATGACTAAAAGTCATACGCGACAAAGAGAATTTTGCATTCGCGCGGGCGTACAGGTCAGGAGAAAAACCATAGGCCCCTCCAACTATAAAAACGACTTCCTTGTGAGCGTTTAATTGCAGTTGCTCTACATAACTAGCAAACTCCCTACTCGACCGCACTTTACCACCTTCATCCAAAAGAATAACGAAAGAGGAACTCCCTATTTCTTTTAGTAATAGCTGTCCCTCTTCGCGTTTTGTTTCTAGTTCTGATCGTTTGTTAGAGTGTTTAAGATCAGGCAACTCATTTACCGAAAAAGAACAATAGCGTGTTAGGCGCTTACTGTATTCTTGGACGGGAGTTTTTAGCCACAGTTCCTTCGTTTTCCCAATTACGATCAATTTAATTTTCATTGCGGGAATTAATCAACGCGCAATTCAGCTGGCAAGTTCTCTGTAGTTAGTAGTTCTTCATCCTGAATTACTCGAGCTAAATAACCAACACGTGGTAATTCATAACGGAAGAAAAACTTCATCGCATGAATACGGCTTTCCAAAAAATCTTTCTCTGTTCCGGCATTCGTTGATAAAGTCTGATGACAATTAACACCAATCTTTAACCATTGCCAAGAGATAACTAGCAAGCTAAACAACTCCATAAACAAATTCGCATCGGCTGTAAAGTGCTGGTACTTTCCTTGCGCTGCATACTTAAACAAGAACTGCAAAGTTTGCTGTGCTTGTCCCAAATATTTTTGCAGTTTTGCAGCATTAGCTTTTAATTCGGGAAAAGCCTCCGCTGCAGTAATAGTCGTATTAATTTCTGCCATTAGCAACTCCAACGCTTTTCCATTTTGCATCATTACTTTCCGCCCCAATAAATCAAGCGACTGAATTCCTGTCGTTCCTTCGTAAATCGAAAAAATTCGAATATCTCGATAGTATTGCTGCAACACAAATTCATCGCAGTAACCATACCCACCCAATATCTGAACACCAGTACTGGTCGCCAATTTTCCTGCTTCCGAAGGATACGTTTTCACAACCGGTGTAAGTAGTTCAACCAGTAATCTGTATTTTTCTCGCTCCTCATCCGACTCGGCAGTATGAAGAATATCATAGTAATGTGCAGCTTGCAAAATTAAGCTCATCGCTCCTTCGCCAATCGCTTGCTGTAGCAACAACATCCGACGAACATCGGGGTGTTTAATAATTAAGCTCTGTTCAGCACCTACATCTTTAGAACCGTCATTGGTTAGCGGTCGTCCTTGCGGACGTTCCTTCGCATATTGCAAAGCAGCTTGATGCGAGGCCATGCAAATCGCCGCTGCACCACGACCAACAGCAATACGTGCCCCGTTCATCATTTTGAACATGTATTTTAAGCCAAGGTTTTCTTGTCCAACTAGCCAGCCTTTACAATTACCTGCTTCACCAAAGGCGAGGTGAGTTGTGCAATATCCTTTTTGTCCCAATTTTTGAAAATCACCAGCAGTCGTAACGTCATTTGAAATCAATTCTCCCGCTTCATTCTTTCGGTATTTAGGAACAACAAAAAGCGAAATTCCCTTTGTCCCTTTTGGAGCGCCATCAATACGAGCCAAGAAGAGATGAACAAAATTATCGGCATACTCATGATCCCCTCCAGAAATAAAAATTTTCGTTCCAGACATCAAATAACTACCATCATCTTGCAAATGCGCAGAGCTCACAATATCGGAAAGTGAACTCCCTGCCTGTGGTTCGTTAAACACATCGTTCCCCCATAGCTCCCCGAAATCATTGGCGGGAGGTATTCGCTTTTGAGCTCTTCACTAGCATACTCCAAAATTAACTCGGCCGCTCCATAGGTTAAACCCATGTATCCTGGCAGCTGATTATTGGCTCCTTCCATAATGGCAACTGCTGCTGTATATAAACTGTAAGGCAACTGCGAGCCACCCCGCTCATAATCAAAGGTTCCTCCAACTAAGCCCAGTTCAGCTCCTTGCTTCATCATCATCTCCACCTGAGGATGCACCCAAATTTTTCCATTATCATATCGAGCGGGCTGTGAATCCATTTCTCGGAAACAAGGCGCTAATTCCTTATCAGAAAAATCGCTTACTGCATCCAAATACATGTTCATTGTATCTACATCATGATCCTGGTAGCGTTCTCTTTTACACAGCTCACTTACATTATGAACGTCAAAAAGCAAATACCGCAGAACCTTTTTATCTAGTGTTGCCATGTCTATTAATTTATTTCGAAGCAGAACCATTTACTGCTCGGGACGCGAAATTAAGGAGTTTTAGCGAATATTCGCCCACCTTTGTTTTTCGGTAAATGAGAAGCGAACCAACACAGTAGCTGTTTACTACTAGATAAAGAAGTTCCTGTAGTGGTACGTACTGGTTATTAAGCACCGTTCTTTACTGTATATTGGTACCTTAAAGACCCGCGTATGTTTTGGAGAAAAAAGAAGAGAGAGAGAGTAAAAGCAAGCACCATAACCGATCAAAACTTTGATGCGGAAATAAGGCAATCAGACAAGGCAATTCTACTAGAGTTTTGGGGCGCGGGCTGTAATCCTTGCAATGTCCTCTCTCCCATCATCGACGAATTAGCCGATGATTTTAGAGATCGTGCAATAGTGGGAAAAGTATTCACTGGCTCCAACCCTGAACTTAGCCAAAAATTCAAAATACGCTCTGTCCCTACCGTTGTCTTTATTAAGAACAAGCGATGGCTGGACACCTATAAAGGCTTAACACCGAAACCGAATCTCGCTGAAATTCTAGAAACCCTGATTCATTTAGAAGTAGAAGATCCGATTGAAGCCAAACCAGTGCAACAGATGAATAGTGAAAGCTCTTCAACAGGTGGTGTAGGAAACTGGGAAAGCGATCGGACGGCTTGACAGGCTAACTGTTTGTCCTTCGCAACTCGGGTGTGGAATGCCACGCCTCTGCGTTTTGGGTTAGGATTAAAAGACCCTAGCATTTCTACTAGGGTCTTGGTGATCCCGGGAGGATTCGAACCTCCAACCTCCGCATCCGTAGTGCGGTGCTCTTTTCTTTTCATTTTTGGGCACAAAAAAGACCCTAGCATTTCTACTAGGGTCTTGGTGATCCCGGGAGGATTCGAACCTCCAACCTCCGCATCCGTAGTGCGGTGCTCTATCCAGTTAAGCTACGGAACCGTTTGGGGACGCAAAAATAGTACAATTAAAGAACCCCGCAAGTTTTATTGATTAGTTTTTTATTCTTTAGGATCAACCGAATCTCCGATCTTACCTCTCATGCCGGTATCAGCTTCAATGTTTCGCATTTTGTAGTAATCCATGATACCTAAATTACCCGTACGGAATGATTCTGCAATTGCTTGAGGGATCTGTGCTTCAGCTTGAATTACAAGCGCCCTTGCTTCCTCAGCCTTCGCTTTCATTTCTTGCTCATGCGCAATTGCCATCGCTCTACGCTCTTCTGCTTTTGCTTGGGCTATGTTTTTATCGGCATTGGCTTGATCGATTTGAAGCTCGGCTCCAATATTCTTTCCTACATCGATATCAGCAATATCAATCGAAAGGATTTCGAATGCTGTTCCTGCATCAAGTCCCTTGGAGAGTACGGCTTTTGAAATCGAGTCTGGATTCTCCAGTACCTTCTGGTGATTATCTGTAGAACCTATAGTACTTACAATTCCTTCACCAACACGTGCCAAAATCGTCTCCTCTCCTGCTCCTCCAACTAATCGGTGAATGTTCGCGCGTACGGTTACACGCGCTCTAGCGATTAGCTGAATACCGTCTCTTGCCATTGCAGCAACATTAGGAGTATTAATTACCTTGGGATCAACCGAGACCTTTACAGCATTTAATACATCACGACCAGCTAAGTCAATGGCAGCAGCAGTTTGGAAATTTAAATCGATATTCGCTTTATCTGCAGAAATCAATGCACGTACTACTTGATCCACTGAACCACCTGCTAAATAATGAGCTTCGAGCTCATTGGTTGTTAATCCTAAGCCAGCTTTTGTAGCATTAATTAGCGGATTAACTATGCGAGATGGCGTGACCCGTCTTAACCTCATTCCCACTAAGTCCAACAAACCGATTTTCACTCCTGATAATCGGGCTGCAATAAATAGTCCTACAGGCACTAAATACATGATCAACAAAAAGACAATGATTAGTGCTGCAAATGGCAGAATAGTTAGTATTTCCATATTTTTTGTGTTAGTCTGTTAATTCCTTCGGAGTCCATTTATTTATGGCCTCAACAAATATTTTATTCCCTACAATTTTCTTCACAACAATTCGCTCTCCGTTTTCAATAAATTCACCAGTAGATTCTACTTCCTGTAAGAGATCTGCAAAAATAGCTCTTCCGCCAAGTTTGAGATCTCCTTGCGCTACTCCTTCATCTCCTTCATTGATCACATCACGATCGATCAAATTTACCCGCCCTTCTACTTGTTCCTTTAAGCCAACATCGTTATTCGATAGGTAACGTAAACCTATTACAGTTAAGAACAGTGTTCCTATTCCTGATCCCAACAGCACCATGTTTCCGTAGTAATAGCCATGATAGGTGTAGGTCAAATAAACTGCTATAAGCAATACCGAGGCACCTGCCAAAGCAACTTTAATCGTCCCTGTCAGCAAGAAAATATCAACAATGATCAGCAAAAAACCAATCCCCAGTAATGTTAAGATTAAACTCATAATTTCAAGTTCTAAATATACTCTTCTCCACTGACAACAACGAAAATGTCTCAGATGGTTCCACCTAGGATTAATTGGTAATGGGATCACGCGGGTTATTTTTTAACTGGCGACTTGGTGATTTAGCGACTTGTAGGTAGCTTATTCTTGACGGCACACTTACTCCTTCTTACGTTAACAATTAAGAATGCTTGATCTTTTCTTAACATCACCAAATCACTAATTTCCCATTTGGACCCCAGTGACGCGCCATTGGCCATCCTTGTTTAGTAGGTATAGTCGTATGTTACTCCCTGGAAGGCCGTACTTCTCATTTACCGAAACAGAACACTCCCCAGATGGTAAGTTACCCCAACACTGCTTTACTTGAAACTGATCCAATTTGCGAATCGGGACTTTCATAAAGCTCTCCATTGCTTTAACGCTGGAAATTTCCTTCACCGCTGCGAAGTCTTCCTTTTGAAGTAGCGATAAAAACTGCCGACTAGCAACGATGAGTTCTTCCTCTGCAACAGCGGCACCACCTTTCCAAAAACGTATGAAATTATCATCCTGTGAAATCCACTTTACCGCTGCCAGCATTAGCAACAAAACGATCAGAACCAGTTTGATTTTAGTTGGCAATGACATAAGCTCCTTCATTAGTTATGGTCGTTTTGGGAAGCATTTTAGTCTCTTCAAATTCTCGGTAAATGAGTAGTAATTCCCGCCATAGTGGAGCACTAGCTGAGCGGCCCACCAAATAATCCTTAATGCGATAGCGCAAGAAATCCATGCGACAGGGGAAAACATGAACAGGCAATTTCTTGCGGGCATTTGCCGATTGCAATAGTATCCAATACAATTCTTCAATCGGATCGTCTTCAATGGATATGCAGCCGATAGAGGCGCAATTACCATGTATAAAGATGTCTCCACCTAAATCGGTGGCACTAGAACGAATGCGGTCAGATTTGTTCGGATAATTCACTTTCATAGACAAATGGTAGTGACTCGCTGGATTAAAAAGGTCAATGGAATAAATGCCTTCTGGAACTTGCCGGTCGCCTTGCCTGCGCTTAGGGCCCCAGTCTCCGCTCATGGCACAAATGGGATAGCTCTTAATTAAATGATAGCTACCATCGGTTTTGCCCCACAGCTCCAATTCCTCCTCATACTTGAAGCCCCGAAGAAACAAGTCGCTTCCCCACGCTACTCCGGCTCTTTCGAATAGCTTTTTTTGCTTGCGCTTCGGTTTTTTTGGCTTTACGGACTTTAGGGAAGCGCAGCTGCTCCTCGATCATGGTTGCTCCAACTAGCAAAAACCCTAGAAAAAACAGTAGAAGATATCGATTAAATAAGGTCATTGAACAACAACTGAACAGGTAAAACTAAGACAATGTTAAGAGAGCAACTGAAATGGGAACTTATAAAAGGAAAATGAACGTTGCACTAACATAAGGACAGAACTTTGAAATGCAAGCATTTAGTATCTTTGTCATGCAGATCAATTTTTTCCTTAAGAAATTGATTTTATAAACTAACCAATAAGAGCGTAACGCATGTTGAACTTCATTGTGAATTTCTTTAAACGCATTTTCGGGATTGCCGAAGCAGAAGCAAACTCTGTTTTAGATTCTCTTGAAAATCCAATCAGAATGACCGAACAGGGAATTCGGGATCTTAAACAAGACCTTAATAAGAGTATCGAAGCTCTCGCCAGCGTGAAGGCGATGAATATCCGAACACAAAAGGCACTATCTAGTCACAAATCCCGCTCTAGCGAATACGAAAAAAAAGCAGTTGCTTTGTTACAGCGCGCAGAGACTGGAGCTATTGACCCAGCTGAAGCAGATCGCTTAGCTAGAGAAGCTTTGGCAAAGAAAAAACAGGCCGACACTCAGGCCAAAAGATCCGCTACAGAGCACCAACGATTGAATGGAGCTGTTGCTAATATGGAAGGAAAGATCAATGATCTTCGTTCCAATATTGGTGAGTGGGAAAATGAATTGGTTTCACTAAAAAGCCGGGTTCAAGTAAGTGAAGCGACAACAAGAGTGAACAAGCAACTTTCGGGTGCTGACTCCTCTTCGACTGTGGCTCGGTTGGAGCGTATGCGTGAAAAAGTGGAGCAGCAAGAAGCTCTTGCAGAGTCATACACACAGATTGCAGACGAAGCTAGAAGTATTGATGATGAAATCAATAAAGCTTTGGGCGGAGCTGAAGTCCACGAATCCGATGAGGACTTGGCGATGCTAAAAGCAAAATTAGGAATGGGCGGAAGTGCTGAAGCTGATGTAACAGATACTCCAGAAGCTTAATGAATTAGAATAGCTAAAAAGAGTTAAAGCCCTGCTTAATGTGATTAAGCAGGGCTTTATTTTTAAACGTATTATGACTACTAATCGGATACACCTTCTCTCATCACCACGAAATTTATCAACTGCATTAATGTACTCCTTTGCGCAACGCCAAGATTGCACGGTTGTTGATGAACCCTTGTACGCTTACTTTTTAAAAAACAGCGGAAAGCAACATCCAGGACGAGCAAAAGTATTACAAAACATGGACACTGATCCTGTTGAATTGATAGCGCAACTTAATGAAAAAGACTATGGAACAGCTAATGTCTTTTTTAAAGGAATGACGCACCATCTTCTTGATCTTCCTTTAGACTTTTTGTCTCAATCGAAAAATATAATTTATATTCGAAATCCAAGAGCGATTATAAATTCCTATGCTAAGGTTATCCCTACAATAAAAATGGAAGACATAGGAATTGAGCAGCAATTAAATTTATTAAAAATTCTGAAGCAACAAGGGTCGCTTGCTTGTGTTTTAGATTCAGATGAGTTGTTAAAAGATCCAAGAACACTATTAAAAAAACTCTGTTCATCTTGCGCGATC
>CANNZV010006128.1:0-20531 GCA_947561585.1 Caprella mutica
CAATAGAAAGATTGTTAATACGCTGAACTTGTATCTTTACTTAATCTTTCAATTTCTATAATTTGATAATCATTTAATCAGACATAATCTTTTTAATCTTGTACACTGTTCATTAGAAGGAAATGCTATTTAAATTTATGGTCATGTTATTCTCGCTAGGAGCTCGAATATAATTATAAACGAATAGCTTTGATGTAAGCCGCTAATATAACTTGTAACTTCAGAACATAACTTTATAACTTGTAACCCAGAGCTATAACTTGTAACTCAGAATATAACTTTATAATTTGTACTAAGTTATATAACTTCATGAACTTTGTAAATCAGTTATACAACTTAGAATATTGAGTTCTTTTTCTATAGATAGAATTGAAATTAATACTTAATTAATTTAAAAAGAATTAAGTACACACAGAGAAAGGATTAGTTGAATCAAATCATATTTGATTTGTTTTGACTAAATTTTATGGTTTATCTGTGCGCCTACCTACGTGGTGAGTTGCAGGTACTATTTAATATGAGTTAAATTGACGTTGGTTAAAACAACACATATGTGAGTTGATTATTTTTAATTCCCGATGGTCACAAACAACTACTTGTGATAGTCAAAACTGCTTGTGATGGTTGAACCAATTATATGTAATGGTTAAAACAACTACAGAACAAGGTTACATCAACTACTTGTGTATGTTTCTCCAATCACTCCTATGTGTTATACCAACTACTCGTGTAAGTTATACCAACTACTCGTGTAGGTTATAACAACTACTCGTGTAGGTTACATTAACTACTCGTATAGGTGACATCAACTACTCATGTAGGTTATATCAACTTCTCATGTAGGTTATATCAACTACTCGGTTAGGTTATATCAACTACTCGTGTTGGTTATATCAACTACTCGTGTAGGTTATACCCACTGCTTGTTTAGGTTATACCAACTACTCGTGTAGGTTATACCAACTACTCGTGTAGGTTATACCAACTACTCGTGTAGGTTATACCAACTACTCGTGTAGGTTATACCAACTACTCGTGTAGGTTATACCAACTACTCGTGTAGGTTATACCAACTACTCGTGTAGGTTATACCAACTACTCGTGTAGGTTATACCAACTACTCGTGTAGGTTACATTAACTATTAGTGTAGGTTGAAATATCGGACTAGTTAGCAGTAGCCAGACTTTTTACAAGACTTTTTCAGTCACTATATTTACTCTATTAAATTATAATCTCGAGTTAGGTCCCGGTATCAATTAGATTAGACTATTTATTTTCTAGGACCAAATCTAACATGTTCACATTTATTTTCTACTTTTGCTTCTGTGATATGCATACTATTTTAATTTTAAAAAATAATTGATCACCTAGACCTATCCTTGCTTTTTGAAATGTTTTCGATCCTATGAATTGATATATGGTTATCAGTTGTAAATTAATAGATTAGATTGAATAAGTAATCTCATCAGGTCAGTTTATAAATAAGTAGTTAGATGACATAAATAACTTTACGTAGTGATAAATAGGTAGGCTAGATGAATTAATTAACCAGGCTAGATTACAAAAGTTGATAAATCTTTGATATGCTGCAATTGTACTATAACTTAATGAATAATAAATTAATGATAAAGCCTTTATCTTCTAAACCATATTTTAGTGCAATTCATCTTACTCATAGGCACTGATATTGAAATATGCTAATAGAATTACCAAGGTCAAATTGAAAACGAAATATAAACATTTAAGTTTTAGATTTATTATTTAAAAGTTTAATTTGAATTCTCGTCACTTTCTTTCACGACTGTAGGTTGCCAATTCCTGAAATAAGAGATTCGTATATTAATATATATTGAATAAAAATTCACAGTATCGTTCATATACATTATCAATAACATCACCTACTCTTTTTCCTTTTGTGATGAGATAGCGACAGGTTCGATATTCTTTTCATGTCTGGAATCCCTAAAGGCATATGAAAAAGTAAGAGCTAATCATATTGCAAATACATATTTAGAAATCATCTAATATTTTCAAATACTTACTTTGACCTAGCATAATTGTTCCTGAACCATTCAAAGGAATTGAAGAGGACTCCGATAGTTGATGACGTTGATCTACTTCATCAATTCTTCATCAAGATCTGAAAGTAGATTCAGAAAATATAGAAAACCATATATTAATAAAGAAATGAAAAGAATTATTAACTGAGAATTCTTTCATATAGGTAAATTATTTATATAAAATGTTAAACTAATTATAAATCTTCAGATGCAGTATAAATTTAGCTCTAATAAATGCAATGGATTTTTCTAGCTAATCCTCATAATTTTGTTCATTATACACTCATAATGTAGACTTTAATTAAATACCAAGAAAGTATAATATATCAAAAGGCTCACCTCTAGTTGGAGTTCTCCCTGCTAAATCCCTGGACGGTGTTCTCCTCCGACTACCTTCCTGGATGGAGTTCTCCCAGTCATAGAAAGCTAGGGTCAAGTAGGTAAATTGCGGCACTTTAACTAACTGCGGTCTCTTATCTCAGAAGCATTAATAACCATCATGACTTCAAGGCACTCGTGAAATGAATAGAACCTATCATAAATTGAGCTTAAATTATGATGTTCAACAATTCAGTATATAGCTAAACTAATTTCAGAATGATTTTGAGACTCTCTTAATAGGGTCACAATTAGAAATTAAAGAACCGAATTTGGCTGTGTAACCCTACCTATAGGTACACCAACTAGTTTTAAAATATATAGATTATCAGACCACTTTACTCAAGATACTAGGATAAGTTCCGAAATATAGGACGGCTCCACATTTTCGGTCGCGTAAGAAAAACTATATTAAATTAACTTTTATTTTAATTAGCTATTAGGTAGCTATATACTATATTTCATACGTGACCGAAAATTTGAAATCGCCTGATAATTTGGAACTTACCCTATTTTGATGACAGCGCAGTAACTGCCTAGCCTATGTAGAAGGGGTGTAGGTCATAAGCCTCCCCGGTCATGAGCCCCCCCGGTCATGAGCCCCCCCGGTCTTGAGCCCCCCTGTTTTTAAATCCTTATTTACCTATACTATTTAATCCTTATTGACACTTTTGTAGTTCATTACTGAATAGACATAAAATATATGTATATCGGGGGGCGTGCCGCCCCCCGAATCCCCCTGCCAGGTCATTAAACAATCATGAAGTGTGCAGTACAACAAACTAGCGGATACAACAAACTACATTAGTAACTCTCAGTTATTTCTATCTAAGTAATTCTTTATTTGTTTAACTAGGTAAATAAGGATTAAAAAAACAGGGGGGGGGCTCGTGAATGGGGGGGCTCGTGACCTAGGGGGGCTCATTACCGGGGGGGCTCATGACCGGGGGGGCTCATGACCGGGGGGGCTCATGACCGGGAGGGCTCTTGACCGGGGGGGCTCTTGACCGTACCCCATGTAGAAGGTATTGACACTGAAAAAAAACAGCTAGGTAGGTATGATGCTTAAATAAGTTAACATATAATAATTTAGGAAAATTAGTTTGGATATCAGTTTACAAACTGGAAGGCAGTAATCAAAATTTATTATTATAAAAGTTATATACTGATAATCAGCTCTTCAAATAACTACCTATATAAAGCCACCAAACTATCAATCACCAATATTTTAGGCAGACATTTATCAATTTATTAATGGAATTAATTAATAATCGATCGGCAGCGATAATACTATTTAATGCATATAACGCTATTGTTTGCACTTAAACTAAAATGGTATTGAGGAGCGTTCACATTCAACACGTAACACACTTGAAACAAGATTTGAACTGAAAAGTGTTATGCGAATAAATTAGCTTTGAGGAAAGCATAAGTTGCCACTTACTCATTTGATTGAACTCACACATAAACTTAAAAAAAAAGTAGCACTAACTCTCATAGTAAGTTAATTTATACACCAGATAAATAAGAATAACAGTCTTTGTGGGTTCATTATCACACTATGTCATAGTTGTTTTAACTCACACCTAAACTTACAAAAAAGTAGCGCCAATTCTCATAGTAAGTTAATTAATACACTGCAGAATACATTGGATTAACAGTCTTTGTGGGTTACTATAACACACTATGTCATAGTTGATTTAACTCGCACCTAAACTTCAAAAAAGTAGCGCCAACTCTCACAGTAAGTTAATTCATACACTGCAGAATACATTGGATTAACAGTCTTTGTGGGTTACTATAACACACTATGTCATAGTTGATTTAACTCGCACCTAAACTTCAAAAAAGTAGCGCCAACTCTCATAGTAAGTTAATTCATACACTGCAGAATACATTGGATTAACAGTCTTTGTGGGTTACTATAACACACTATGTCATAGTTGATTTAACTCGCACCTAAACTCAAAAAAGTAGCACCAACTCTCATAGTAAGTGAATTAATACACCAGATACATTGAATTGACAATCTTTGTGAGTTACTTCAACACACTATGCCATAGTTGTTTTAACATATGTTCAAACTCCCAAAATGTAACTCCAACTCTCAAAGTAAGTTGATTCAATCCATAAAATGATTTGAATTAACTATGTTTGGTGACACACACGTCATAGTTGTTTTGACACACGTGAAAACATGAATATAGTCAAACCAACTCACGTAATAAATTGATTCAAAGCATAAATTGTTGACCCATTAAATATGAGTAAACTTTTTTCTCTGTGTAAGTACTTCAATTATTCTAATTGAAATACTTAATTAATAGTTAGGAACTTGTAACATTTCTGATCATGTATAGGTTAAACAGGACTCTGAAATAGTATGCTTAAATTTGGATGTTTATTAGTAAATCAGGTTTCACTAAAATGAACTATTAGTAAATCTGATCGATCTATATGTTAATCGTATAGAAAGCCATTACCACTAGCGTGTTAAATTTGAATAATGCATTGTGTGTTATTTCTATCTGCAGTGAGTAGAAAAACATCTTTGAAAAGTACTATCAGTACCTTAACAGAAGTTTATTCACTCACTGGAAGGTTGGACTCTCCAGTTCATCCTTTAAATACCATTGGCACCTAACTAAAGTGTTCATAGTTCGCGATGGTCTCTTGAAGACTGGTTGGTCGGACCAAGTCTGGTCGGACTTGTCCATCCACAGGTGTCGTGAGTTGGCAACTCAGACCCTTGTTTATTTAAAACCCTTAAGTTTACTCAACCGCTAGTTTATTTAAAACTTGTGTTGTGTTATTTAAAGACTTGTGCGTAAGTCTTAGAACTCTGTACTATTCGAACTTTAATATAAGTACACCCATTTAAAACTTCCTTGTGTTCAATTTACTTCCTAAAAACTTTTACCGTTTAGTCATTTGTCAGTTTAATAGAATTCAATCAATTACCTCCAAGTCTCTTCAAGTTAAGATAATACAACAATTGTAACGAACCCGGAGACTTATTTTGCTCTATGGGATAAGTTTATTAACAAGCCTCATCTACTTAGAAAATAGGTGATAATTTACTATCAATCCCATAGGAAAAGGGCAATTTAATATTGGCATCTTCAAACGGTCTTGAAGAAAAGAGGGAGGAAAAAAGAGGTTAGAATCTATTAACGAAAAGAACTGACTTAATATAAATGGTTTAAAGATTTTTAGAGAAGTAAAAGGAAAGTTAGAAAGACAGTGTCAGTGATAAAGAGGGTACAAAACCAGAACTATGAAACCCTAGTGTTATACAGTGTTAATCACTAGGTAAGCATTGAATGTAATGCGAGTGAACTAGCCAATCACACTCCTTCCGATAAAAGGACATTACGGGAGCAACTCTACAATGCCGATGGGAGAACACACTCTTCCATCACATATGGGAGAACACACCCTTTCAACTCACATACGGAAGTCCTGCAGCACTTCATAAAAAAGGAAGGAAAAGCAACAGAAAAGATTCACATGACATGTGAAAGGATACTTTTCAAGTTAACAGCAGTTAACTATAAAAACTGTTCTAGAATACCATTAATATTCTAAAGACAGGTGAGAAAATTCGAGCTGAGTATAAAACGAGCGGTGCGCATAAATAAACTCAATCATCCAAGCTGCAACACAAACTTCGAGCTGAGCATGGATACGCCAAATTAAGTGAAGGTACTAGTGTCAAAGTACTAACAGCGACAAAAATACATCGCGACAGAAACTCACTTTACCTGGCGGTAATCACCCAAGGGATTACGAAGGAAAGGCAGTAAGAAGAGGACAAGAAACAGCGCAAGTAGAAAAAAGGAGAGCTACGAGGCAATGCTTCATGAAATCTACAATCTAAACGGGAGAACAGAAGAATCGAATGACTCCAGAAAAAAGGAGAGCTATGAGGCGACCCTACATGAGATTTATAATCTACACTACCATCTGGTAAACAGGCAGCTAAACAACGAGAGGCAAATTAGGTGATGCTATTTAACTATTTAACCTAAAGTTAATATATTGTAATGAATTTTGTGTCTGGAATATAATAATGTCTACTTATATTTTTTTATTGTGAATTTTATATTGTCTTTATTAATCTTTACTAATTATTAATCTTTACAGTGTATATTGAAAGGTTTTGTTAGATAAGGTAGTATGTAATAAAGAATGGCTTTACCAAAATACGACACAAATAGTTACAACTTGCCGCGAATGTTCCTATAGTAATATAAAGTGTAGTTATGACACTACATTCCTGGGGGGAATGATAGATTTATATCATAGTCTCAAATAGTGGAGTAAAAAGTAGTGTCAAAGACCAGTAGCCTCAAATAGCGCAGTTAGTAGTAAAGCAAGATGATATGACAATTTTAGTCAGTATGTATCATTTAATAAAGGTAATGAACTTTTAACAGATATAATTGAATCTGGGAATATATTAATTGCACAGAATATTTTAGATGTGTCGGGATAGTGAAAACTATTTACATTTTGATAGGCTAATAATACCATGTATTTCAGTACTTTTATAATCATCTGACTGAGAACGACATTTAAATCTAATTTATTTTGCATAATTATTCTATAAGTAAAATCATTGAAAACTAATGGAACGTATGTTTCAGAAAATGAAAGTTGTATAAATGTGCGAAGATTGCAAATACTCGCGGAAAGCACGTTATATAACAAAATAACTGTTGTTGTCCTATAAAAGGCGAAGTATAATTATAATAAATAATTATAAAGGAATTCAGAAAATCGTATATAAGAATTTCGAAGAAGCTTAGAGAGAAAGTTCAAATGATGAGAACGAACTTAAAATACTATTTTGAAAGTATGAATTTTTAAAGTATTAAGTAAAAAACATTAGTACAATGTTTAAATGAGTTAATATAGTTGCAAATATATTAGTAGTAACCTGTGTACTCATAAATAGAGATACAGATGGAATATGTAACTGTATATTCACAGATAAGGAGAATAAAAATATTCCAAGTTGATGATAAATTAAATGGGTCTTATAACCTGTGAATTTGTCATGTAAATAACCAAAGGTGAATTTGGTAAAGTAACGATATACCTATTTTATATTAACGAGGTAATTTTCCATATTTTTAGTACTTGAATGGAAGTAATTAACCCATTCTCGTATTTCATTAATTTTGCATATTTTAATGAAATGATATTTATTGTTTGTGGCTTAAAAAGCAATAACGTCGATAAAAATCTTTGGAAATTATAAATTACGCTGTTTTGTTTAGTAGGTAATATCAAGAGAAAGTGATATCGAGAGAAGTTGATATCATAGAAACGGTTATATCATATAGAAATATACCGAAAGTACAGTCACGAATGTGAATATCTGACTATAGGGTCAAAACATCCTTTAAGTCAGTGAAAGTCAAATGAGTTGTCATATTATAAAATATAGACGAGGTTTCAGGTAAAACCGTAAATACCTAAGATACAACATTGAGTTGTGATATTATAAAATATAAAAAGGGTTTCAGGTAAAACCGCAAATACCTAAGATACAACATTGAGTTGTAATATTATAAAATATAAAAAGGGTTTCAGGTAAAACCGCAAATACCTAAGATACAACATTGAGTTGTGATATTATAAAATATAAAAAGGGTTTCAGGTAAAACCGCAAATACCTAAGATGTGCACGTATTGTACATATATGACGAAATCATACCTAATTTTCAGGGATGAAGTCAATTGATAATTATGATGTATTCCTATTCAAATAGTAATAATCGCAGTGTTTGAAAAAAGAACCTGTCAATCGTTTCAGTGATTAAAGATAATCGAGTCAGATTAAGATATAACGAATATATTAAACTCAGATGTATGACTCAGTATAAAAAGAGTGAAACAGATTTAAAGATTGACAAGGAATGATATAGATATATATATATATCTTGAATATTTAAATGACTATTTTGATATTAATATTGTATATTAAATATTTTGAAGAGATTTAAAGTTACCTAGAGGTTAATACTGCTTAACCATAGTTAATGTAATATCGGGTAATATGTGGTAACATAGAGGGATATGTGATCTAGTTTCAAACTATATTCCTGTAATAATTAAAAGTAAGAAATAATTGATTTGATTAAAGGTTATTGTTTAACGTAATTAAATAATTATATGCTTTAACGTAAAATCTCCAGTAACTCAATAATGAACGAAACAACGATATAAGAAAGATTCAACGCAGTTTACGTATATTGAGTATATATTGAGTATGAATAATTAACTGTTAAATAAGAAGTTGTTGTAATTATTCCAGTGACGAATAATAACTTATAATAATCGCCAATGGTGATTAGTTCATATGAACGAAATAATCGTATAAAAAACGATGTGAATTCAGACAATTGTATTTGTCAGACGATAATTCTGAGAAAGAAAATACTATAAGATTTTCTGAATTTTATAATTAAATTGTAAGACTTGATTTGAATAGTGAATTAAATGCAAGCAATCGAACATAAATGTATAAGAGATAAAACAATTATCTTAAGACTATTTTTCTTTTAATAAAGTATAAAATATAGCAAACGTTATATATATAAAAATATAACTTAACGTAAAAATAACTTAACGTAAAAATATAACGCAACTTGATTTATAATAGTTGACTAGTAAAAAGTCAAGACTAAACGTAATCTTGAAGGAAGCGATGTAAATTCTCAAGTGGGAAGTTATTGTCAACAGAGCTATTAAAATTAGTCGAGGTGGTACAGTCAGTAACACTATAGTTGACGATAGCAAGGATATAATATGAATAAAATAATGAGTATTATATGGAGAATAAAAGATATAGGAATTAATGTGATTATTCCAGTAGGTTACTGAGAACTAATAATTGATTATTTAATTAATTATTTGATAAATAAATGAGTTTGAAAGAGAGCTCTTGATGATTTCTTTTAATGATAACTGTAATGTTTGATAAATAAATGAGTTACAGGTTCTTCGTCGAAATAAAATCATGGAATTAATGTCATGAAATAAGTGTAATATAATAATTTAATAATATGATAAATTTGAGGAACTGCAGTAATATAAGTTATTACTTGTGTGGGAATAAGAACCTGTAAGAACAATGTATGAATAAGAATTAATAGTTATTTATAATTAAATGACATGCAGTAAATCAATCTACTGTTCTCTATGAACTATATTGTAATACAATCCAAGATGTAGCAGGAACTAATATTTGAAACACCATAACAAATGGAGAGTTTAACGAATGATTTGAATGATAACAAGATACGAAGCAAATATTTCAATTAATATTATTTCACATTTAATTTGAATTCTTTTATTTATAATAGAAGTGTAATATTTTATGTTGAATTTTTGATTTTCAAGGTGATAAATAAAAATGTTTGTACTTGTTAATTAAAATAAAGATACTGAATTCTTGATATATAAATTTAGGAATGAATTCTAAATAAATAGTCGAATATTATTGAATGTATAATGAACAATGAAAACATGCAATATAATATTGTACAATGATATATAAATTAATTGCTGAAAAAGATAGTTCGTTAAAACTTTTATATATGATAATATATAAATATATAACCAAGGAAATGTTTGATCCAATCTTAAGGGGAACATTCTATTTATTCCTCTCAGAATGAAGAATAAAATAGACCCTAAAGAATTTCCAAACATAAGTTAGGCGAACATTCTATTTATTCCTCTCAGAACGAAGAATAAAATAGACTCTAAAGAATTTCAGAATAATCTCAGGGGAACATTCTATTTATTCCTCTCAGAGTGAAGAATGAAATTAGACCCCAAAAAGATTACAATAATGAATTGAAGTGTAATTAAGTGTGATTATACATGGAATTGTGAGATAAATATATTAGAAAGTTATAAATTAAGATGTATAATAATTTATATGTTGATATTTGAAAAAAGGGGATATTCCTAATGCATAAAGAATATTCATTCTAAACTGTAAGTGTAAATATTACTAAGTAATTGCAGATTCAAAGGTCAACCAGAGTACAGAAAATACCCTGAGAAGAAAATCTTCTTCTAAAGAAAAATTTCAAGGGGGAACCGTAATATTTCAAGATTTATAAAAGAATGAATGTAGTTGATTTTACATGAGGAAAAAAGGGGTTAAAATGAAATCGTAAATAATAAAAGTGATTGAATAGAACGGATTTATTTCTTAAAAATAAATGAATTTATTAATTAAACTCAGTATAGCAGCTTAAATGTAATTAAAAAGTTTGAGTTTAAAAGGGACAGTTAAATAATTTAATAAATAATGTATGGATTCAATATAAAGAAAACTGTTGAAAAGTTTAATGATACTGAATTAAGAGTAAAAGGCTCTTTAGTGATAAATGGGAATTACGAAAATATTTTTGAGTACTGAGTTTAATGATAACAAGAATCTTGATGATATTTAAATTATTACTTGAGAAAGTAAATGAATACATTAAACTTGAGTTAAAGCAAATGAAAAAAAATAATGAGATTTAATTCTGTACGAGAATTTATGATTATAAAAGGAACATAACGAAATATAATGAAAAGCTAAAAAACGACATAGTTTGTGTTCAATTAATTTCTTTCAATGGTTAGATCAATAACACTAACTCTTCAGGGTAACTACAATATACACTGATGTTTAAAGAAATGTAAATTATATATATAATGCATTGATGTTTAGTGAAACATAAAATATATATAAATAACTGTGTGTTTGTAAGTTAAGAGTAATTAAGAAAATTATGTTGACTAACACTTATAATTATTGATGAAATGTAATGTAATAGTAGATAAATAATCTATGTAAGATGTAAGTTTCTTGTATAAGCTAGTAAAGTTCACCTGTAATTGCAGAAACACACGTAAAGGAGGCTAACCAAAAGCAATGAACCCCATCCATCTGACGATCTGACGTTATGGGCAAGACATCGGTTGAAGGTGAATTACTTAATTTTACTATGAATTTATCACTATAAGTGAAAATCTTGTAAAGTAACGTAACAATAAAAAGAAACATAACAGTTTTGATTGTGTCCAAGATTTTCATGAACCTAGTTTTAAGTGAAAAATATGTTATATATATAAACTAACCCCTTCTTTACAGTTTTATAATAATAGGAATATGTATTGTAAACTGAATGAGGTATATTTTGAAATAAATGTTATGTGAGATATATATTATCAAACTATAATATTACTTGAAGGATTATAACAATACTATAATATTAAAGAATTTTGTAGAATCATTGTACAAAATTTTGGAAATAATTAAAACAATCATGTTTTAGCAATAGTAAAATAGTAATATTATCCTTCAACTGTAAGTCTAAAAGTAATAGTTAGGTAAAAATGTAATCCTAATTATACTTAAATTAATGATTTATTTTTTCCCAAAACTTGAAAAACATCTCTCGAGAAACTGGAGCAGAGCAATAACAAACCAGATGTTGGAACAATCCAACACCAGTAACTTGTTGATCCGAAAAGGATAAGCCGAGCTACGCCTAGTGACGAGAAGGCTGAGCAGTGGAGCACACTTGGTGATGACTTCACAGTCATACTTGATGATGACTTCACAGTCATACTTGATGATGACTTCACAATCATACTTGGTGACGACTTCGCAGTCATACTTGGTGACGTCACAAACCAATGCCCGATAACCTGAGGGAACCATTCATTCTGAAGGAGGAGAATGAACATGGGGGCTTCAACTCTCATGTACCTACTTTGAGAAGTCTTCTCTGATGGTACCGACACATTTAGATCATTTCACCTTGATCTTATTATTCTAAATTTTGGATTATTACTTTAGTCCAATTATCTTAGATTTCTATACTTTGAATTTACTTTAAAAGAAAGTTTATATATTAATTGCTTATTGAAACATTCAGGTTATGAGCATTTAATCATTGATGTTTATTTGAAAATTAATTCTTTAAAGGATTACTTAAGATTTCATTTGATAGTTTACAGATTTCGAAGTTGAACATTTGATTTAAAGTAACTTTTAATTTCATTGAATATTTTAAACGAAATCTGAATATGTTTATTCAATACGAATAAAAATAAGTTATGTAAAGCTAACAATAGTATAGATGAATACTAACCAATAATATAGCTCATATGATATTACATAACATATATAACCATAGTTTAAGAAAAGAGAAGTTTAAGATAAGTAATAACGAATTTAGTTATACTCATATATTTTGAAATGAATATTTTGGAATTAGAATAAACTATAATGAAGTTTCGATTTTGATGTAAGATTATATTCATTTGAGATATAAAAGTTAATTAAGTTCTATTGACTATAGCTTATATTCATTTGAGATATAAAAGTTAACTAAGTTCTATTGACTATAGCTTATATTCATTTGAGATATAAAAGTTAACTAAGTTCTATTGATTATAGATTATATTCATTGGAAATATGAAAAGTAATTAATCTCTATTGATTTTGACATTAATTTCATTTGGATTTTATTGATAATCTTATTTGTAAGCATTATAATTTTGGTTCTTGAATGAAAGTAAGATGTTTATAGTTGGACTATATTGCAGTAAAGTATTAAACGAACTTTATATTTTGAAGAAAAACTTTAAGGGTGTTTTCAATGACTAGACATTCACCTGGATACTATTTCCATTTAAGTGTTTAAGAAATGAGAACATAAATATTTAATTTTTAGAAAGGTAATGGTTACTTTTATTTAAAAAAATTAAAATATAAATTTAGCAGTTATAGATTGAAGTTTTATGATTGTTCAACTTGAATTTGAGATTTATAATTTGATGTTTCATGTTTTGAAATTTTAGAACTGGATGAAATGGGATTTCAGGTTCAATTTTGAATAATTATAAACAAGGTTAGATATTTGAATATCTTTATTAGTTAAATAAATTCCATAAAATGAAAATATATTTTTGATGTATGTTTCTGAATATGAGTAGAATAACTTATAAATTTTTACTCTATTTTGATTTAATATCTTGACCAGAGGTAGAATTCATGATTACATATATGATAGGAATTGTCTTGTCATCATATTTTTGTACACACAAATTTTATGATGAAAAGACTGATCTATTTAGCAGATCAAATTTTAATCTGAAATTCATAATACATGAATCGAGTGATTAAATTTCTTTTGTTTTAATAGATATAATTTGTGTTTCGGACTTAGAAATTTTAAGAAATTTCATAGGATGTTTTCCGAGTGTTGTTCGAAATTTCTTAGGATATTTTTCGATTGGATTTCGATAATAAGGGTTTAGAAATTGAAATTCAACCGACAAGTCGGTTGAAACATGAAGGGGGGAGTGATATTAACAATAGAAAGATTGTTAATACGCTGAACTTGTATCTTTACTTAATCTTTCAATTTCTATAATTTGATAATCATTTAATCAGACATAATCTTTTTAATCTTGTACACTGTTCATTAGAAGGAAATGCTATTTAAATTTATGGTCATGTTATTCTCGCTAGGAGCTCGAATATAATTATAAACGAATAGCTTTGATGTAAGCCGCTAATATAACTTGTAACTTCAGAACATAACTTTATAACTTGTAACCCAGAGCTATAACTTGTAACTCAGAATATAACTTTATAATTTGTACTAAGTTATATAACTTCATGAACTTTGTAAATCAGTTATACAACTTAGAATATTGAGTTCTTTTTCTATAGATAGAATTGAAATTAATACTTAATTAATTCAAAAAGAATTAAGTAAGTACTTCAATTATTCTAATTGAAATACTTAATTAATAGTTAGGAACTTGTAACATTTCTGATCATGTATAGGTTAAACAGGACTCTGAAATAGTATGCTTAAATTTGGATGTTTATTAGTAAATCAGGTTTCACTAAAATGAACTATTAGTAAATCTGATCGATCTATATGTTAATCGTATAGAAAGCCATTACCACTAGCGTGTTAAATTTGAATAATGCATTGTGTGTTATTTCTATCTGCAGTGAGTAGAAAAACATCTTTGAAAAGTACTATCAGTACCTTAACAGAAGTTTATTCACTCACTGGAAGGTTGGACTCTCCAGTTCATCCTTTAAATACCATTGGCACCTAACTAAAGTGTTCATAGTTCGCGATGGTCTCTTGAAGACTGGTTGGTCGGACCAAGTCTGGTCGGACTTGTCCATCCACAGGTGTCGTGAGTTGGCAACTCAGACCCTTGTTTATTTAAAACCCTTAAGTTTACTCAACCGCTAGTTTATTTAAAACTTGTGTTGTGTTATTTAAAGACTTGTGCGTAAGTCTTAGAACTCTGTACTATTCGAACTTTAATATAAGTACACCCATTTAAAACTTCCTTGTGTTCAATTTACTTCCTAAAAACTTTTACCGTTTAGTCATTTGTCAGTTTAATAGAATTCAATCAATTACCTCCAAGTCTCTTCAAGTTAAGATAATACAACAATTGTAACGAACCCGGAGACTTATTTTGCTCTATGGGATAAGTTTATTAACAAGCCTCATCTACTTAGAAAATAGGTGATAATTTACTATCAATCCCATAGGAAAAGGGCAATTTAATAATGATAAACTATAGAAAGGTTTATAAACTGGACGAAGTAACTTACAGCTTAAACTAGGACTGAACATGCAATTTTTGTTAATAGAATTCAAATTGAAAATCAAAAGAAAGAATGTAGTGTACAATCTATTTCTACAGCATTTTATTTATAGTGTTTCGTACAATTGTTCCACACAGAGTATTAACAACTCTAAAAGCATGTAAATTGTCTTATACTGAATTGAATTTTATACGGTTTCGCAGATAAATAATCCTAGACGACTAGACCTTAGTTCTATAATATGCAATAAACTCATACTTTTTCCGGAACCTTGAGAGAACCTTTGAAGGTCATAAAAATCTGGAACAAAATTGCATGGAGCTAATGTATTTAAAACTAGATTACATGCACTCTGTAGAGCGCATACCTTCGCCGCCGCTTTGACCCGTTCCCTCCCAAAAACTAACAAACTAGTAACTGGATAATGACCAATCGTCCCACCAAGTATTATATTACATGGTTGAATATTTTTTGAATTATTGAGTTATAAATGACCTTGACCTTGATCTTTGTCCAGATTGCTCCCAAATTTCTACCAGATGGTATCTGGACATTGACCATTCGTCTCATCAAATTTCAGACAATTGGGTCGAATACTTTTTGAGTTATTGAGTTATAAATGGCCTTGACCTTGATACTTGTCCTTTGACCAGATCACTGCCAAATCTGACAAAATGGTTCATGGATATTGACCAATCGTCTCACTAAGTTTCATGCAATATGGTTCAATACTTTTTGAGTTATAAATGACCATGACCTTGACCTTCGACCGGGTCGCTCCAAATTTTTTTCCTGAAAGTCACTGGACATTGACCAATTGTTTCACCAAATTTCAGGCAATTTAGTTGAACACTTTTTCAGTTAAGCGAATAACAAGATGATAAATAAATAAATGCCGACTAAAATAAGACCTTCCTCAAATTTGCGAGGTTAAAAATTGATACATATTTATTCATTTGAAGTCATTAATTTATAAATAGCTATAGTGCAATACAATTTTAAGGAATCCACGAAACCTCAATTTCTAGATTTAGAAAAATAATTATGAAAGTAAAATAATTATTTTCATCATATTTTTCATTCAAAAACGTCTAATTTACAATTTTAAAACAGCCTATTTTTGCCTAATGCGTTGCATTTCTAAATAGTTACCATTATGAGTAGTTAAAATGAATGTTTTAGTAGATATCAATTCAAGTATTATTCACTTTTTGTGCGTACATTACACATAACAGTCTGGTCGATTAATTGATTTTATGGTCGGTAAACGATACCTGGTCGAAACTTTGAACTTATAAATGAACCTTGGTCGATAAATCGATATACTTCAGAAAATACATGATTTCAAAAAATGATGTTTAGTTCAAAAACCAATATAGCTAGAAACTTCCTGTTTGCAAATAAAGAAAGTACAAATCAATGGCAACACTAGAGTACATCTATCATTGTAGTGAGAGTACTTGTTTTCAAATAAATTGGAAATTAGGAGAAGGTGTGTTAATTGGTGGGTGATGCGATTCTTACCCTAATACTTCGTAGTTGAAGAGCATAACCCAAGCACTATCTTCTAAAACTACGAGAAGCATTACAAAAAATGATAAACACAGTAAAAATGAAAAAAGGACAATCCATAATCAAATGGCTCCGTGAACAAAATCACCTACCACTAGCCGATAGGTATGCTCTTAGATGCATAAAAGCAACTACATGAATACAGTCAATGTGACGAAACGAGAAGCAGGTACATGTGGCAGCATTTACGGATGTAGAGGATAATGAAGAGGCAAACATAAGTTAAGCTTACGAGTCAACTGAATACAAAAAATCGTATTGGAAAATGAAGAGGTGATAGTAAATGAAGTCAAAGTCCTTGAATTTAAATACTTACAAGGATAGAGAAGGACAGGATAAACCTTATACAACTGCAAGTAACTTTAAAAAATAAACATTGTATAACTAAAAAAAGACAATTTGCTCCGATTTTTTGAATTATTGAAAAGAAACATTATCAGCAATAATTATAGAAGAAACTAATAGGTCAATAGAGTGTGTCCCAAAAAAGCAAGACCCAAATTAAAATTAGCATTATTTCAACAACCAATTAAGGTACGTGTTTCTTTTTAACAACATTTTGTTTGTTCAACACTCCTTCTTCAACAGTAGAACTTTCATAAAGTGTTATCCATTTTTGTGGATATATTGGAACTATATATGCCTTTTTTTTAAATTGTCTGGTTTCAGAACAAAAGTTCCGTTAATAAACTTTCAAAAAATATTTGGTCTTATTCCCTCAGCACGCGCTTGCAAAATAAAATTATGGCTATTTCATATACATATAACAAATAAGTGAAACATACTTTATTAAATAGGTTATTATATACTACTTGTACTGTACCTGTTATTGAAAATAAATTATATTCAAATGCAAGTATGTATTATGGATGTACATATTCTGACTTAACAGATACAAAATTATCTCTCAAAAGCAAAACTATAATTTTTTAAATACCTTTTTTAAATTAATATTATCGTAGCCGGAGGCCCCGTAGTCATAAAACCGCCACAAATAATTTGTTTCTCCTTCTAATATGTAATTCTTAATAAAAACGTGACACACAGACAGACGGACGGACACGGCTCTTATTGTAGAATAGGTGTTGTTCACTGTTCTAGTTTGGTAAATTATTATAGTAATCATTAATTTTTTTTTGTAGTAGGAGACTTCAAAAACACAAATATCCGTAACTAACGTATTTTGCTGTCCCAAACTTACAAGGTTATTTAAGCTCTATTTTGAAGGTAATATTTTTTTATGAATAATAGAGGTATAATTGAAAGGAATTGATTCATTCAATCTATAAATATATAATTTATAATTTAACTTATAATTTGTTTATATATGACAGTTGGTATCTAGAATACAAAATTTCGAACTATTCATCTAAAATAGTTGTCTAGACAACAACTTGAATGTATAAAGACAATTATTTATAAATAAAATAATTAAATATTTTCTGGAATAATTAAAACAATTCCTTACAAGTAAACTACAAAGATTAAAAATAATTTCATAAAGTAAATTTATCTTCAGAAACAGTTGTCATCAATAGCTTGTCACATGTCATATGCATTGTCCATTTTTCGAGATTAACCATTTCGTGTCCATGATTATTTGAATTCACAATCACATGTTTATTTATTTTGATGTATTTCGCTGGCCATATATATTATGTAATATTGACCAATTATTATAGAAATATTATAATGACAATATACTATAAAGAAAAAATATTTGACCCTTTGTATGTAGATTTAAGTGACTTCGTGAGTTGAAAGTTTAGATGGAAATGCGTTGTGAATTATACTTTTATTATTTAATTTCAATTTCATTGTTGATTTCATAACTATCTTCAATATCGAACTATAATCATTTTAAGAAATTTTGATAATTTGATAAAGTATTTTCAATGAAACATTAATCTTTAAAAAGATTTAAGATTTTATAATTTGAAAAATGAGGAAAATAATCATAGTCATAGTCAAATTATTATAGATTTTTCCTCAATCTCAGTACCGTATGACACTTTCTAAAACTCATAAAATAAGATTTTCATTATGATTCTATGTGTAAGTTAATCCTTTGAAAAATAACGAAGTAAAAATAGGTTGAGTAAAAAACAAGAAAAATTAACAAACAACTATAATTATGAAATTACGAAAATACTGATCAAAAAGATGATTAACTAATTATACAAATTGGTATTTTTTAACAATGATAGAAAATCTAAGGCTGTAATAAAGACACAGTCGGTACAATAAAACTGAGACAATTATAATGCACCTAGTGTGAAGTACTTGGTTATTGGTTACTGTCTCACTAAATAATTTAATGAGATGCAAAATAAGACATTTTAGGAAAAATCCAATGAGTACTAAAGACTAAATAATATCTACATTATATGTCATCCTACTGAAATAAAATACACAATTGAAATAATATATTTTGGAAATCAACAACACTGATTTGAAATGTTTAGTTGATAATTTTCCCAAAAATGTGTCATACAAACTAAAATGAAGAACAATCCTAAATTTCACAAATAAAACCTAAAGTGCTATTAAAAAACAGAATTCTGAAAATATATACAAATTATTAGGGTTGTGACAATATGCTTTTAAAATCATAGATCCTGAAAATATCATAGAATTAAACACTATTGAAGCATTCTTCAATAGAAGAGTATTGGATACCATTTCATTTTGATTCGTCTATGATATTCTTTGATTTATAATTTAAAAAACACTTTGTCACAACCCTATAAATAAATAAATGAATAAATCATGATGTTAGATAGTAATAATTTCCACATAATAATATGACATTCAAAATGAAATAACCATTGGCATATCATATTTTGGAAATCACCAATAATGGTAAGAAATGTATTAGAATTTATTATCCCTTGAATGTGTCAAACTATCTAAATTAAAAAAAAAACAATCCTAAATTATACAATAAAACCTAAAGTACTACCAATAAACAGAAATCAGAAAATATAAATATTTACCAATTAGTAAAATAATAGTTCAAATAATTTGTGGTAATAATGTATAGAGTAATAATTTCGCGATGCCATACTGTACTTATTACCTTCGTTATAAGGAGAACTGTTGAAAATAGTGATCCATTTAGTTACCAAACTGTTGATAAATGAAGCACAAGAGTAATGGAAGTTGGTAACTTGAGTTCTTATCTAACACTAAAATGAAAAACATTCTTGAAAAAACATTCAAATTTAGACCCACAAAGTATCATGCTAAATTACAAACACAAACCTACATTATAGTTAAAACACTGAATAATGTGTACAATGTACATCTATAATACAATTAACCTTAATTTACGCCAAAACCCTGCAAACATTTCCACATGTATACCATGTGGTTATGTCCACATTATAACAATGTGGTTACAATGTTGATTTTTGGAACCTTGGACGATATGTTATACATGTGGTTTTGCCACATGTATAACATATGGAATACACATGTTAACCATAACAAAACCACATAACAGTACCATGTGCAACACATATCTGTACCATATGTTAACCATATTAGTACCATATGTTAACCATATTAGTACCATATGTTACCCATATATGTACCATATGTTACCCATATCTGTACCATATGTTACCCATATCTGTACAATATGTTACCCATATCTGTACAATATGTTACCCATATCTGTACTATATGTTACCCATATCTTTACCATATGTTACCCATATCTGTACCATATGTTACTCATATCTGTACCATATGTTACCCATATCTGTACCATATGTTACCCATATCATATACCATATGTTACCCATATCAGTACCATATGTTACCCATATCAATACCATATGTTACC
>CANNZV010006129.1:0-20531 GCA_947561585.1 Caprella mutica
GGTTTTTTTACCATCAAATGAATGGTTTTTACCATCAAATGAATGGTTTTTACCATCAAATGAATGGTTTTTTACCATCAAATGAATGGTTTTTACCATCAAATGAATAGTTTTTTTACCATCAAATGCATGGTTTTTTACCATCAAATGAATGGTTTTTTACCATCAAATAAATGGTTTTTACCATCAAATGAATGGTTTTTTTACCATCAAATGAATGGTTTTTACTATCAAATGAATGGTTTTTACAATCAAATGAATGGTTTTTTACCATCAAATGAATGGTTTTTACCATCAAATGAATGGTTTTTACCATCAAATGAATGGTTTTTACCATCTAATTAATGGTTTCTACCATCAAATGAATGGTTTTTTACTATCAAATGAATGGTTTTTACCTTCAAATGAATGGTTTTTTACCATCGAATGAAGGGTTTTTTTACCATCAAATTAATGGTTTTTTACCATGATATGAATGGTTTTTTACCATCAAATGAATGGTTTTTTACCATCAATTGAATGGTTTTTTAACCATCAAAATGAATGGTTTTTACCATCAATTGAATGGTTTTTAACATCAAATGAATGGTTTTTTACCATCAAATGAATGGTTTTTACCATCAAATGAATGGTTTTTACCATCAAATGAATGGTTTTTTACCATCAAATGAATGGTTTTTACCATCAAATGAATGGTTTTTTACCATCAAATGCATGGTTTTTTACCATCAAATGAATGGTTTTTACCATCAAATAAATGGTTTTTACCATCAAATGAATGGTTTTTACCATCAAATGAATGGTTTTTTACTATCAAATGAATGGTTTTTTACCATCAAATGAATGGTTTTTTACCATCAAATGAATGGTTTTTACCATCAAATGAATGGTTTTTTACCATCAAATGAATGGTTTTTTACCATCAAATGAATGGTTTTTTACCATCAAATGAATGGTTTTTTACCATGAAATAAATGGTTCTTACCATCAAATGAATAATTTTTTACCATCAAATGAATGGTTTTTTACCATCAAATGAATGCTTTTTACCATCAAATGAATGCTTTTTACCATCAAATGAATGGATTTTACCATCAAATAAATGGATTTTACCATCAAATAAATGGTTTTTACCATCAAATAAATGGTTTTTACCATCAAATGAATGGTTTTTTACCATCAAATGAATGGTTTTTACCATCAAATGAATGGTTTTTTACCATCAAATGAATGGTTTTTTACCATCAAATGAATGGTTTTTACCATCAAATGAATGGTTTTTTACCATCAAATGAATGGTTTTCACCATCAAATGAATGGTTTTCACCATCAAATGAATGGTTTTTACCATCAAATGAATGGTTTTTACCATCAAATGAATGGTTTTTTACCATCGAATGAATGGTTTTTACCATCAAATGAATGGTTTTTTTACCATCAAATGAATGGTTTTTACCATCAAATGAATGGTTTTTACCATCAAATGAATGGTTTTTTACCATCAAATGAATGGTTTTTTACCATCAAATGATTAGTTTTTTACCATCTAATGAATGGTTTTTACCATCAAATGAATGGTTTTTACCATCAAATGAATGGTTTTTACCATCAAATGAATTGTTTTTACCATCAAATGAATGGTTTTTACCATCAAATGAAGGGTTTTTTACCATCAAATAAATGGTTTTTACCATCAAATGAAGGGTTTTCACCATCAAATGAATGGATTTTTACCATCAAATGAATGGTTTTTACCATCAAATGAATGGTTTTTTACCATCGAATGAATGGTTTTTTTACCATCAAATGAATGGTTTTTTTACCATGAATGAATGGTTTTTACCATCAAATGAATGGTTTTTTTACCATCAAATGAATGGTTTTTACCATCAAATGAATGGTTTTTACCATCAAATGAATGGTTTTTACCATCAAATGAATGGTTTTTACCATCAAATGAATGGTTTTTTACCATCTAATGAATGGTTTTTACCATCAAATGAATGGTTTTTACCATCAAATGAATGGTTTTTACCAACAAATGAATTGTTTTCACCATCAAATGAATGGTTTTTACCATCAAATGAATGGTTTTTTACCATCAAATGAATGGTTTTTACCATCAAATGAATGGTTTTTACCAACAAATGAATGGTTTTCACCATCAAATGAATGGATTTTACCATCAAATGAATGGTTTTTACCATCAAATGAATGGTTTTTACCATCAAATGAATGGTTTTTACCATCAAATGAATGGTTTTTACCATCAAATGAATGGTTTTTACCATCAAATGAATGGTTTTTACCATCAAATGAATGGTTTTCACCATCAAATGAATGGATTTTACCATCAAATGAATGGTTTTTACCATCAAATGAATTGTTTTTTACTATCAAATGAATGGTTTTCACCATCAAATGAATGGATTTTACCATCAAAAGAATGGTTTTTATCATCAATTTCTCGTCAGATGTTGTACAGTACAATCCACTATAGTGACTAATGACTATACAGTCACTCATTATATAGTACATTGTTCAAATAAGATTTATTGACAGTAATGTAACTTATAGTTCGATAACGTAATTATCATTAACTATATTTATTGTGTGTCCTTTAAATGGCATATAATTAAAATTATTAATTTGCCCATAGAAAAAATATAGTCAACTGATATTATATGGGCTAATATTAATTACTATTATATATAGCATATGTTATTATTGTTCATGGTCACTGAGTGAGTCAAATTGACTTGAAAAGGAACATTTTGGGTCACTCTGACCCACACAGAAAACATTCATGAACAAATCTGTTAAAGAGTAAATACTTCAAATTATTGAAACGTATAGTAATTAGATTATTGCAATAAATTTAAAATTATTATCGCTGTATGGTAATTATTTACATTAAATATTTAATTTTTCTAAAGAAATTAAATAACAATAACAATTCACTATACAGGGTGACCAACAAAAAAGTGTACTCAACTGTGGATTAATATAAAAAATTGTATTTAAACATGACTATAAATTAAAGTTCAAGACGTATGATTGACAATTAGATAATTTACTTGTATCCATTAAACAATGATCATTTTTCAATATTAACAAATTATTTTAATTCAAAGTTGGGTACACTCAAGTGGTGAGTCAGTGGCCAAAATAATATCGCGTCTTGCGGGACGCTAAAATCCTTATTTTTGGGTCACGTGACTGGCAATCTAGCGTCAGTTTAATGGAGAAATGATATAACTGAAACAAAATTTAATGGAGAAATGGTTTAACTGAAACAAAATAAGGTTTTACACCGTCTTCTTTAGCGTCCTGCAATCGCTGCAACACTTCCTCTCTCTAGAGAAGTTTATCATAACTCTATGGGTACACTTTTTCGTGGATTAATCTGTATAATGTTTTTATAAATCATTAAACTGCACTAAAACTGTATCCCTTTAAATTAAACAACTCATGTGTAAACAACTATCATTTGGTAAATAGTTTTTCACAAAAATAGATAATTTTCTTATCAAAATATAGACTGTGGTTAAACATTAAATAATGTACAAAAACATCCTGAAAAGATGTGATAATAAAATAAAATAACAAATAATTCTTTTTAAGTGACATAACACACGAGTTACAGTGATTTATATAACAGTGACTCAATTCACTGTGAAAAGAGTCACAGTGACTCATATTACTGTTAAAAGAGTCACATGTAGTGACTCATATCATTGTGTGAAAAGAGTCACAGTGGCTCATATTACTGTTAAAAGAGTCACATGTAGTGACTCATATCATTGTGAAAAGAGTCACAGTGACTCAATTCACTATGAAAAGAGTCACAGTGACTCATATTACTGTTAAAAGAGTCACATGTAGTGACTCATATCATTGTGTGAAAAGAGTCACAGTGGCTCATATTACTGTTAAAAGAGTCACATGTAGTGACTCATATCATTGTGAAAAGAGTCACAGTGACTCATATTACTGTGAAAAGAGTCACAGTGACTCATATTACTGTGAAAAGAGTCACAGTGACTCAATTCACTGTGAAAAGACTTACTGTGACTCATATCATTGTGAAAAGAGTCACATTGACTCAAATCACTGTGTAAAGAGCCACAGTGTCTCAAATCACTGTGTAAAGAGTCACACTGACTCAAATCACTGTGAAAAGAGTCACAGTGAATCATATCACTGTTTAAAGAGTTTTAGTGACTCATGTCACTGTTTAAAGAGTCACAGTGACTCAAATCACTGTTAGAAGAGTCACAGTACCGTGACTCAAATCACTGTTAGAAGAGTCACAGTACAGTGACTCATATCACTGTTTAAAGAGTCAAAGTGACTCATATCACTGTTTAAAGAATCACAGTGATACATATCACTGTTTGAAGAGTCATAGTACAGTGACTCAAATCACTCTTTATAGAGTCACAGTACAGTGACTCATATCACTCTTGAGTCACAATACAGTGACTAATATCACTGTTTAAAGAGTCACAGTACAGTGACTCATATCACTGTTTATAGAGTCACAGTACAGTGACTTCATTGCTATCACGTACAGGTCAACTGTAAGTTTTATCAAACGTTTATCCCCAATAAATTTTAAAATATAATAATATCCGGTGGACTTTTCGTGGGAACCATATTAAGAAATAAAAATATCGAATTTCCGGAACATTATTTGAAAGTATTATATTATATATAATATATTTATGATCCTAATCTGAATGGTTAAAATGAGGGTTATAAAATAAAATTTTATTCCAATTTCCGTTCTAAATTTGTCACTATTTGTTACCAAGTCTCCACCAACTTACTTATCTCTGACGGTTTATTTTGGGTGCAATAGAAGGAGGTACTAAAGTATCACGTAGCAACACTGATCTTGAGACATAATTAGTTCGAACTGTTATGGGAGAGTAATAACTCTCAATAATGTAGAGAAAAGCAAGGCCAATAAAAGAGTTCTATATAAATGGAAGCTAAAGCTGTTAAAGTTACACTTTTGTGGAGGTGGTGACAGTGGAACAGAACCTAAGCAATAACCTGCTAGCAAATATGGTGGACACCACGGTTCGGGATCAAGCTACGTGAAGGTACATCTGCACCATGGCAAGCACCATGGGAGTCACCATGCCCATTGCTACCATTGAAAGTACTAACATCAAAATGAATATAATTAATTTGGATATTTTAGTGAAATTGTTTGAATTGGGTTTAGCCGTAAAAATTAACGAAATGCAATGTAGAATATAAACAATTTAAGTATATGTTTATTGAGATAGGAGTATATATCTACTTACTAAAATAATATACTAAAATATATATTTCTATTACCCACATTTCAATTTATATTCTTAAGACATTTTCTTCAATAAGATATTTCGAAGAAATTATCAATGTACAATATAATGAATACTCACGTAAAACATATTTATTGTAAATTCTATCCAATCAATTCAATGCCTAATAAAACCAAATACAATTTTAATACAATAAATTCTATAGCAGAAATGAATCTCTTATTGAACAGCTAGTATAGTATAATACTGATTCAAAGGTTAAAATGCGTAATGTAATTATAATAAGCTGCTGTTTATCCGTGAAAATATTGTATTTTAAATTAATGAAATAATAACCGTATACTGATAAATTAGAACAATATATTCAAAAATCAAAAATGTTCAATAATATGTTGTAAGACGTACATCAAAATATTGAATAAAAATTCCTTCACTATCTTACCGGATATCCATGTATAATGTATATTATGATGCAAGTTAAAAGCTAGCTGTTGCAATAGTTATCTAAAATGTTCTCTACTGAAAAGATTCTTTGTTTTGTGGTGATAGTTTCTGCTGTTTCTTTATGTAAATCGAGTGATAGATTTACTGATAATGATTCGAAAACATTGGAAATAGAAAATAAAGATGCGTTACTTCGTAGTCGAAGAAGCAGTGAACTTTCGTGCTCTACGATAAATGAAAATATTTATGTCCAAAATGAAGAGATTTTTGTCCGAAAAACTGTATTCTATATTTTTCTTAAGAAAGGCTTCAATCCAGAATTCCAACTTACTTTAACATCCAACTATTTAAACAATCAAACTGAAAGGAGATATAATGAAATCACCTTGTTGTCAACAGATTTGCAAGCTACCGATGTGAACTCAGACTATGCTTTCACGTTCCGATTGACAGCTCAGAGATATGCATATGATACTGATTACCGATGTGAGATACAGACCAATAATGGAGATAAAAGTTATACAGCATATTGGAACTTGCATAACACTTATCATTTCTACGAAAATGTAATTTCATACTTGAACTTAGGTTCAAAGTTGTACGTGTGTACTTCTGAAACCTCATGCTGTGAAAAAAATGATTCAAGTCCTTCAAATTCTTCGAATTGGATAAATTCATATACGACATCCCGAAGTGTACAAAAAGATGAGCCTTGCGATCTGAAAAGCGGAAAGATAGAAATAACTCAGCAACAAACTCTTCTATTTGTTCGTCCTGATTCAGATCTGGATATTTATATACAAATATCTTTGAGACTAAGTGATGCAATATTTGGTGAAAAAAATTACGACTTCCGAGTCACAAATCCCAATTCAAAAACTTTTTGGCATCAATTTCAAGTTCAAGCATAGTCTACACAGAATTAGACACATGGAGAATAAATATAATCAATGATGGTCAAATTTATACATAGTACACATCACGTTTACCAAATGCTTATAAGTCTTTTAAATCATTTACAATTAGCGTAACTCCAAACAATGAATTAAGTTGGTACATTGGGCCAGGAACCGTAACTGTTTAAAATTCTTCACAACAACAAGAATTCGTACAACAACCCAAAGAAAAAATATCTCAACTACTCAGAGACCAACAAAAAAAATATCTCCAAAAACTACAAGGAAACATAAGAAACCTACTGAAACACCGGAAATTACTGAAACTGAAATATCTGAAATGAATAAAAATACAAGAAGTGAAAAAGATGCTCACTTTATGTCAGGTTGGAATTTTATAATAATAATGATGAGTTATAAAAATTAACAGAAATTGAAAATGTTATATTCAAAGTTCCTAACTTACAATGTTATACAATCTTGAATTTTATCATAATATGCATTAATTAAAGATGTAGACCGTTATATACTATTTACCTTATTTATATATATCCTAATTTAGATTTTAAAATGATATCATATAATAAAATACAGAAAAACTCCTCAATAATGAACTCCTGTACACACAGAGAAAGGATTAGTTAAATCAAATCATATTTGATTTGTTTTGACTAAATTTTATGGTTTATCTGTGCGCCTACCTACGTGGTGAGTTGCAGGTACTATTTAATATGAGTTAAATTGACGTTGGTTAAAACAACACATATGTGAGTTGATTATTTTTAATTTCCGATGGTCACAACAACTACCTGTGATAGTCAAAACTACTCGTGATGGTTGAACCAATTAAATGTAGTGGTTAAAACAACTACAGAACAAGGTTATATCAACTACTTGTGTATGTTTCTCCAATCAATCCTATGTGTTATACCAACTACTCGTGTAGGTTATACCAACTACTCGTGTAGGTTACATTAACTACTCGTGTAGGTTATATCAACTACTCGAGTAGGTTATACCAACTACTCGTGCAGGTTATACCAACTACTCGTGTAGGTTACATTAACTACTCGTGTAGGTTATATCAACTACTCGTGTAGGTTATATCAACTACTCGTGTTGGTTATATCAACTACTCGTGTAGGTTATATCAACATCTCGTGTTGGTTATATCAACTACTAGTAAACTAAGTAAATGTATATCAACTATTAGTGTAGGTTGAAATATCGGTTCGGTTAGCAGTAGCCAGACTTTTTACATGACTTTTCAGTCACTATATTTACACTATCAAATTATAATCTCGAGTTAGGTCCCGGTATCAATTAGATTAGACTATTTATTCTCTAGGACCAAATCTAACATGTTCATTTATTTTATACTTTTGCTTCTGTGATATGCATACTATTTTGATTTTTTTAAATAATTGATCACCTAGACCTATCCTTGCTTTTTGAAATGTTTTCGATCCGATGAATTGATATATGGCTATTAGATGAATAAGTAAATTCATCAGGTCAGTTTATAAATAAGTAGTTAGATAACGTAAATAACTTTAGATAGTGATAAATAGGTAAGCTAGATGAATTAATTAACCAGGCTAGATTACAAGAGTTGATAGAATAAATCTTTGATATGCTGCAATTATACTATAACTTAATGAATGATAATAAAGCCTTTATCTGCTAAACCATATTTTAGTGCAATTCATCTTTATCATACGCACTGATGTAGAAATATGTTAATAGAATTACTAAGGTAAAATTGAAAACGAAATGTAAACATTTAAGTTTTATATTTATTATCTAGAAGTACAATTTGAATCCTCGTCACTGTCTTTCACGACTATAGGTTGCCAATTCCTAAAATAAGAGATTGGGATATTAATATATTTAAAATAGAAATTTATAATATCGTTTAAATACATTATCAATAACATCGCCAACTCTTTTTCCTTTTGTGATGAGATAGCGACAGCTTCGATATTCTTTTCATGTCTGGAATCCTTAAAAGCATATGAAAAAGTAAGAGCTAATCATATTGCAAATACACATTTAAAAATCATCTAATATTTTCAAATACTTACTTTGACCTTGCATAATATGTTCCTGAACCATTCAAAGGAATTGAAGAGGACTCCGATAGTTGATGACGTCGATCTACTTCATCAATTCTTCATAAAGATCTGAAAATAGATTCAGAAAATATAGAAAACCATATTAATAAAGAAATGAAGAGAATTATTAACTGAGAATTGTTTCATATAGGTAAATTATTTATATAAAATGTTAAATTAATTATAAATCTACAGATGCCGGATAAATTTAGCTCTAATAAATGCAATGGATTCTCCTGGCTAATCCTCATAATTTTGTTCATTATACACTCTTAATTTAGACTTTAATTAAATACCAAAAAAGTATAATATATCAAAAGGCTCACCTCTCGTTGGAGTTCTCCCTGCAAAATCCCTGGACGGTGTTCTCCTCCGACTACCTCCCCAGATGGAGTTCTCCCGGTCATAGAAAACTAGGGTCAAATATAGGTAAATTGGGGCACTTTTAATAACTGCGGCCTCTTATCTCAGAAACATTAATAACTATCATGGCTTCAAGGCACTCGTGAAATGAATAGAACCTATCATAAATTGAGCTTATTATGATATTCAGCAATTCAATATATACACAGAGAAAAAAGTTTACTCATATCTAATGGGTCAACAATTTATGCTTTGAATCAATAAATTACGTGAGTTGGTTGGACTTTATTCATGTTTTCATGTGTGTTAAAACAACTATGACATGATATGTCATCAAACATAAGTTAATTCAATTCATTTTATAGATTGAATCAACTTACTATGAGAGTTAAAAGTTACTTTTTTGAGAATTTTAAAGTATGTTGAAACAATTATGACAGAGCGTATTGTAGGAACTCACAAAGACTGTTAATCCAATGTATCTGGTGTATAAATTAACTTACTATGCGAGTTGGCGCAACTTTTTTTTAGGTTAGGAGTGAGTCAAAACGACTGTTTTGTTATAACCCACGTCAATTTAACTACTTTTAAGTAGTACCTACAAATCACCACGTAGGTAGGCGCAAAAATAACCCATTCATATAAGTCAAAAAAAAAATCAAATTTGATTTGATTCAGCTAATCCTTTCTCTGTGTATAGCTAAACTAATTTCAGAATGATTTTGAGACTCTCTTAATAGAGCCTCAATTCAGAAATTAAAGAACCGAATTTACCTGTGTAACCCTACCTATAGGTAGACTAACTAGTTTTAAAATATATAGATTATTAGACCACTTTACTTAAGATACTAGGATTAGTTCCGAAATATCGGACGGTTCCACATTTTCGTTCGCCTAAGAAAAACTATATAAAATAATTAATCAACTTTTATTTTAATTAGCTATTAGGTAGCTATATACAGTATACTATATTTCATACGTGACCGAAAATTTGAAATCGCCTGATAATTTGGAACTTACCCTATTTGAGGACAACGCAGTAACTGCCTGTCCCTATGTAGAAAGTATTGGCACTGAAAAAAAAACAGCTAGGTAGGTATGATGCTTAAATAAGTTAACATATAATAATCTAGGAAATTAGTTTGGATATCAGTTTACAAACTGGAAGGCAGTAATCAAAATTTATTATTATGAAAAGTTATATACTGATAATCAGCTCTTCAAATAACTACCTAGCCGCCAAACTATCAATCCCCAAAATTTTAGAATATTTAGGCAGACATTTGTCAATTAATTAATGGAATTAATTAATAATTAATAATCGATCGGCAGCGATAATACTATTTAGTGCATATAACGCTATTGTTTGCACTTCAACTAAAATGGTGTTGAGGAGCGACGAGCGTTCACATTCAACACGTAACACACTTAAAACAAGATTTGAACTGTAAAGTTTCAACCGATTAATTGGCTTTGAGGAAATCATAAGTTGCCACATACTCATTTGATTTTAAATCGCACCTAAACTTAAAATAAGTAGCACCAACTCTCATAGTAAGTTAATTTATACACCAGATACATAGGATTAACAGTCTTTGTGGGTTACTTTATCTCACGATGTCATAGTTGTTTTAACTCACACCTAAACTTACAAAAAAGTAGCGCCAACTCTCACAGTAAGTTAATTCATACACTGCAGAATACACTGGATTAACAGTCTTTGTGGGTTACTATAACACACTATGTCATAGTTGATTTAACTTGCACCTAAACTTAAAAAAAGTAACGTCAACTCTCATAGTAAGTTAATTCATACACCAGATACATTGAATTAACAATCTTTGTGAGTTACTTTAACACACTATGTTCTAGTTGTTTTAACATATATGTTCAAAACTCCCAAAATGTAACTCTAACTCTCATAGTAAGTTGATTCAATCCATAAAATGATTTGAATTAACTATGTTTGGTGACACACCACGTCATAGTTGTTTTGACACACGTGAAAACATGAATGTAGTCCAACTAACTCACGTAATAAATTGATTCAAAGCATATACTGTTGACCCATTAAATATGAGTAAACTTTTTTCTCTGTGTATAGTGAATCATCCAGATTATAGTAGAGTCATAGTATTGATCTATCATTTATATTGAACATATTTAGATTAGTCTGCCACAAATTGCATGATGTTTCGATACATCTATTTATAGTAAATTAGTTATATTTCAAGAAAGAGGAGTTACATACCGCAGAACAATTATGTGTATTGGACCATCCAGATTTATTTAAGTCATGAGATATGAAATACGTCGTATAATGAATTTATTAAAAAAAACATTTTGTATAGAAACGACCAGTTTTCTATTCATATCTTAAATCCATTAAATCTCAAGTAAATCTTCTATAGTGAACTAGGTAGTGCTACTGTATCTCGATAGATATTAATTGATTATTCAAACGGAAAATTTCATGTTGGGTACAGAATTTGAATTTCTACCGTACTTGAAATTCATTCTCAAAATCAAATTGAATTATAATTTGTAAATAGGCGAGCTTATATAGTGGTGTATAATAATAATAATAACAATAATAAATTGAACAATCTTTTCGTTGATCTAAAATCTTCATTGCAGATGGACCATCTCCATATTTGTTTCTTTTGCTGTTAATCATCCCTGTGGTCGCAGTTGGAATATGTATAGGAATTAGAATAAACAAGGAACGAAAAGATGAAAAAGGTAAATAGTTATTTAAAATTTAAAATCATTGGTGTAATTTATCATCATTATTCAAAATATTTTATCCATGAACAAAATACTGTAAAAACTTTTGGTACATATAATTGATTATTTACAAAATAAATCTATTTCGTAAATGTTTCTTTTTCATTATGAAATTTTTTTCTTATTGTTTTTTCTATTTTAGCAGATTGCTAAGAATTTTTCCGAAAATACTATCGTAATTTTCAACGAAACCAAATCATATTGTAGCCTATGCAAAGAAAAAATCTAATACACTGATCAGGTGTTTTACGTTTACCCCCTAATCTTTGTTACAAAAACATCACTCTTTAGTTTAGTGTATCAACTATAATTTTGACGTGTTTCAAGAGCTTGAAAGCGTTTCATTTCGATGCATTTAAGTGTCTCAAATTATCCATAATCTCTATTAACAATGCAAGTAATAGACTTATTGCAATAATGTAATACTGATACACACTATAAAGTGCATCGCACTGGAACAATTTCAAGTATAAATAAAATAAGTATATCAAAATTTTAGCCCTTATTCTCTCACATTTGTAACATCATTTTTGTAAGAAACATGAAACAAGTGGGTGCATCAGATTTTTGTAAATTGTATTTAGTTTTATTGTACTGATAAATTAAATTATATTATATTTTAAATATAATATAGTTCAGTTTTTTTGTTTTAAAGATCACTTTTCACAACTTAATTGTGTTTATTTATTGCAATAACAATCACAATGAACGATTCTGTTTCCTAATAATTCATAACTAATACTTCTCTAACCCTAATTTAATTTTCATTCTCCTCAAAGGTACAGTGGCGTACAACAGAAACTCATCCCACCGCGATGGTAAAAACTCTACTGACGAGGCGAGTAACAACGCTGCTCCATCTTCAAACAACTGCAAAGCCACCAGACAAGAGAGCCTTGATTCGTTCAGCAGTTTAGAGACTGAGTCTGACAGGAATTATTACAATATTGGGAATGAGCTTTACGAGAATCCTAATGATGCAAATGTGTATGATAATGATTTTGAACGGAAAGGAAGAGGTTCAATGAAAGCATTTGAAAAAGAGAACTGTAAGTTATTCTTATAGGTTCTTTCTTGGAATATTCCATTATTAAAATTGTTGGAATTCTATTTAGATTTAGAGATTTTACAATAGTTTAACTCTTATCTATAGGATACCGGGACAAAGAATATTTATCGAGGACACTATTTAATATTCTCCGACCCAACTAATTTTTCCTCTCTAGGTAAATGATGTTGATAGAAATTTGGAATATTACTATTTAGTTTTTTTGCAAACATGTGTACGCTTTCATTTCTTAGAACACATGTGTACGCTTTCATTTCTTGGAACACATTTGTGCGCTTTCATTTTTAGGAACCTATGTGTGCGCATTAGGGTGGGACAAAAAATAGGGGTTTCGGGCAAACTTCAAAATCTTCATATGGAATAGTTTTAATAAGTTTATACGTTATAAAAGAACATTGCATGCTAATTTCAAGGCCATTTCTGGATATTTTTGAGTTGCCCCGAAACATTTGAAATTTTGTACAAAATGATATTTTCCCATTAATTTTGAGATATTCGATTTTGTTTTTTCTGTGGAATAGGTAAAATTAGTTGGCACGTTATGAAAAAACACAACTTGAAAAATTGCAAATTAATATTTGATACTTTTGAGCTGCCCCAAACACATTTTTTGTAAAATATATTACTATTACAATATTTCTCTTAAAATTTGACTTCTAGAGCAATCATGCTTTTATTGTGATAAGATAGAAGTAATTTAATTCTCAAAATGACCTTGTGAATTGTATTGATTTCATTTTATGACCTTGTGAATTGTATTGATTTCATTTTATAAAAGCATTTATTAATATTTTTGTATTACAAAAATTGCGAATTTACTTGGATTTCATATTATTATGAGGTTATTTAAACTCAACGTTGAAGGTTTTATCAGGTTTCAAGCCTTCGAATAGAAAGATTTCACTTGGATTTCAGCAATTGGATAATAACCCATGCAATTCGCTTTTTCAACTTTTTTGAGTCACCAAGTATCCCAAATATTTCAAATTTGGCGTATTAATTGAAAAAATGATGGTTTTGCTCAATTTCTTGCAAACAATTCTCCTTATTATGTTCTTCATTGGGCACCAGACCTCTATAAGTGTTGAGCACTGCATTGACTACAGTCTCCAGCGGCGACTAAATTCGAGCAATTTGGAGGGGTGGGGACAATTGTAAACATTGTCGTACCTGTCTGATTTTCCGGCACAAACACCAAAATAAGCTCTTCTCAAGCTTTCTTCCTATTCTAAATGATAATAAGTCAGATTTTATGAGTTTTTTGCCAAAATGTAGTAAAATCACCACAAATGTTACTTTTCTGATATTTGAATCGCTTGGGGGCAACTGTTAATCATGTCAGAATTCACTCAAATTTCAGTACACGAACCTTTACTTGTCATATCAACTTTATATCACTATTCTATAAGTAATATCCAAAACGTTATTTCTTGGCCCACCCGATAGTGCGCACTGCGCATACTTCGCCGTTGGACATTCGGCTGAACGGACATTTGGCCGAACGTAACTTTTGATTTAATTTTTATTATTATTTCCATGGAATTAAAAGTTACTCAACATGTATTAAAAAAATATAATTTTCTGAAGTACATAATGTGTATCCATATTATACGAACTCCAAGTATAAATATTTCAACAATTTGAATTAATTCATAATCATGGATTTCATAGTAACTACATGGGGAGCAATACATTACTACTAAATGGATACGCCTACATCGTGGATGGAGAAATTAGTTATTATCCTTAATAAAGTTATCATATTTTTATAAAGTTATATCAACCGTTATATAAACCATTATTATTTAAATAACTGACATTTTCATAAAAGTATTTCCGTATACCGTACCATCAGTAAGTATGGGTAAGTTATCCCTGAGACACTGAAATGTAGTACCTATATAAAGTACCCAGTAAAACAATAAAAGTTACTCTTTTACATAAATGTAAGTATATTGCCCTCATGTTATTCTAGAGTGAAAGAAATAATAATAAAAAATAATAACTGTATTAGGGAAATTCAAATTAAGATTTACATTAAACTATATATTTTCTATTTCTCAAATTCTCAATTAGTGTTTTTTCGGAAAATAAAGACTGAATTGCCTTTATTCAAAGTCTGAATTGCCTTTACTCAAAGTCTGAATTGCCTTTATTCAAAGTCCGAATTCAAAGTCTGAATTGCCTTTATTCAAAGTCCGAATTGCCTTTATTCAAAGTTTAAATTGCCTTTATTCAAAGTCTGAATTGCCTTTATTCAATGACTGAATTGCCTTTATTCAAAGTCTGAATTGCCTTTATTCAAAGTCTGAATTGCCTTTATTCAAAGTTTGAATTTCCTTTATTCAAAGTCTGAATTGCCTTTATTCAAAGTTTAAATTGCCTTTGTTCAAAGTCTGAATTGCTTTTATTCAAAGTCTGAATTGCCTTTATTCTAAGTCTGAATTGCCTTTATTCAAAGTCTGAATTGCCTTTATTCAAAGTCTGAATTGCCTTTATTCAAACTTTGAATCGCCTTTATTCAATATTTGAATTGCCTTTATTCAAAGTCTGAATTGCCTTTATGCAAAGTCTGAATTGCATTTATTCAAAGTCTGAATTGCCTTTATTCAAAGTCTGAATTGCCTTTATTCAAAGTCTGAATTGCCTTTATTCAAAGTCTGAATTGCCTTTATTCAAAGTCTGAATTGCCTTTATGCAAAGTCTGAATTGCCTTTATTCAAAGTCTGAATTGCCTTTATGCAAAGTCTGAATTGTCTTTATTCAAAGTCTGAATTGCCTTTATTCAAAGTCTGAATTGCCTTTATTCAAAGTCTGATTTGCCTTTATTCAAAGTCTGAATTGCCTTTATTCAAAGTCTGAATTGCCTTTATTCAAAGTCTGAATTGCCTTTATTCAAAGTCTGAATTGCCTTTATGCAAAGTCTGAATTGCCTTTATTCAAAGTCTGAATTGCCTTTATTCAAAGTCTGAATTGCCTTTATTCAAAGTCTGAATTGCCTTTATTCAAAGTCTGAATTGTCTTTATGCAAAGTCTGAATTGCCTTTATTCAAAGTCTGAATTGCCTTTATTCAAAATCTGAATTGCCTTTATTCAAAGTCTGAATTGCCTTTATTCAAAGTTTGAATTGCATTTCTGTAAACTCTCAATTGCCTATATTTTAAGCTGAAATTTCAATGAAAATTCATAATAGACTACGTTGAATTTCCTTTTCTATAAATTTCTGTCAAAACTGAAATCGAAAGGTAGAAGAAACTGAAATAAATTATTAATTGGAATTATGTCAATATATTTAATAAAATTATGATAGGAAATTTTATTTATCTATCCTTTACTCTTTAGAGTTTAGAGCATATTATTCATTAGGTTTTTTAAAATTATAATTAAGGGTAAGATTTATTAATCCAAATTTAGAAAATAGCTAATCAATAATCATCAATTACATTGTTAACGGGGAAGCACTTTATCACATCTAGGGAATGATTCCGCAGACTAGATTGTAAAATATAAACTAGTATATGACATTAATGTTCTGTAACTTCTATTCTATATGTTAAAAATCTTATATAGAGTTTAGATGAAAGTTCATAAAAAGTTCGCATGCAATTTTATAGTCAATATTGAATGAAGATGCAGTGTATACCACATGGTTGAACAAACCATTATATTATAATGCTTAACCTACTGTTCAAGTATCAGATTTAAGAACTACGTTTGAGACCGGAAAATTAGAAACATTATAATGCTGTTTCACAAATGTTAGGTTTCTGTCCGGTTCGGCTCTTCTCAGTGAGTCTTTTTGCACTGAGAAGAGCCGGTACTGTGTGAATGTGTCCGTTTAAATTAAAGTAACTATATATTTTTTCACTGACACTGAAGCACTGAGAGGAGACGGACTAGAGACGTAAGGACGGATTACTGACATGTGTGAAGAAGCCTTTACTAGTATAACTACCATGACAAATATTTTCAGAATAATTAAATGGTAATAACTATTAACTAATATGACTTTATGGACAAATCCTGGTATGTTTTCTGCGTTCAAGCTTAAATACAATGCAAGAAGTCTCCGCTTTTTTTTACAAAAATCACGATCCTCACTAATTTCAAATAAGTGCAAGACACGACTCGAAGCTATTAAATAATTATAACTACTTCAAGGTATGTTTTGCATAGAGCGATCATCGTTAGCTCCTAAACATAAAATTGCAGAAAGTTATGTTTTGATCGGCTTTTACATATTTATTAGGTAATCTTGTTATTATAAATTAATGTCAATCTTGTCATTCGCATAACTCAAAAAGTATTCAACTAAATATCCTGAAATCTGGTGGGACGGTTAGTCATTATCCAGTAACCGAAGAAGTCACGAAATGGTAAAAATCAATTGGAGCAGCGGCGAAGGTACGCGCTCCATAATTGCCCATTCTAGTTTAATCTAATTTGTTCCAAGATTATTTAATCCATCGATTTATTAAATTACTGTGAAATAGCAAGTTGGTGTTGATCTTGACTGTTTGGCGGGGTTTTATTAATTATTCATTTATAAACGTAACATACAGACATAACTCGTGAGGGTTCAAGTTAATTATTACAGTTATTGTTAGGAAAATTATTTTCTCATTCCTTTATTCATTATTATTCATATATGTTTGGGCTCCACTCGTATGTCTCGTAACATCTTGTACAATATGTGGTTTATCACAAAACGAGAATACTATAGTGGACCCGCCTTAATCTTCTCTTGAGGTTTACTTCCAGGATAGATGTGGCTAGGTAAAACAGTCTCATGACTAGAGCCCGGATTTCTATGCCCTTTCAATCTAGGCGAAATAGCTCTAAAAACTATGCAAAATATGCTCTTAAAAATATGCTTTACTTAGGGCTAATCCACACCATCGCTCCGGTCACGCTCCGCTCACGCTCCGCTCACGCTCCAGTCACGGTCCGGTCCAATATTCTTTGATGCATTTCACGTAGAGCATCCACACTGGCAGTGCCGGTCAGGTCACGCTCCAGTCACGCTCCGCTCACGATCCAATCCAAAGATATTTTGACTGGAGCGTGATCGGACCGTGAGCGGAGTGGCACTGCCAGTGTGGATTAGCAACGCTCCAGTCGCGGTCCAATTTAATTATTTGCGTGCTTTTTCTTGAATTATAAAATATACATATATATGTCACGTGCATTTGACTCATCTGAAATATCGACCGAGTTCGCTGCGCAATCTATTGATCAATCGTTATTGCAGCCATTGACCGATGGCGCAACCATCTATCGATTGTTGCGCGTCCGAATGATAAGATTATTTTAGCTTATGCATCTAATTGGCAAATTTTATCGCATAGCTATATCGATTAATAGCGCACCTATCAATCAATTTCTGTGCGTTCGAATGATAGGAAATTTTTTAGTTTATGCATTTAATTGTCTTGATTTTAATTGAAAGATATTGTCTTTTAAACAAAAAAATTGTTATATTAAATAGAGTAACCATCAATCGATTGATGATTACCAATGAAATGTAACAATTAGATATAGAAATTATAGAAATCCATATCAATCGAACGCGCAACAATCGGTTGATGATTTCCTTATTAAATAAACCATTTAGATGCCTAAACTATATACTTTCTTTATCATTCGAACGTGCAGCAATCGATCGTTGGTTGCGATATCGGTCGATGGCTGCGCTAACGATAGATCAAACAGATTGTGAAGCGAAATCAGTCGATATTACTGCAGATCAGTCAAACGCGAGTGACATATATAATACTATACCTTATACCTTAGACTCTAGAAGTCTAGATTCTTAGATATACAGACAGTTTTCTCTATGAGTGATTGTATTTTTAGTGTTGCATGTTTTCTTTTCTAAAATCATTTTCAATTTTAGACAGATATTTTCAAAAGTTCCAATAGTCATCCGAAAATAATTGAAAAATTTAGTTTTGTCATTTATTAGATGAGGATACAACGAGTAGATATCATTCGCACTTCCTATCTTTTAGTACACGATGAACTAAGTATCTCTTCTTTTTAGTTTTATCTCATCCTGTTCATCAATTAAGTGCAATGATAATCAGTGCAAAATCAGATGATACGAAAGGGACAGGAACGAGAGCGGACCGTGACCGGACCAAACATGTGTATGCACAAGGATGAGACCGTACCGTGACTGGAGCGTGACCGGAGCAATGGTGTGGATCAGCCCTAATAGCCTTATCTCTATGCAAAATATGCCGTTATAAATTGAATAGTTATACCTCAAATAACGTTTTCTTTATTCAAAAACATTTAAAACATGCCGTATGAGTTAAATGGTAGACTTAATTACGTATACTTTTCATTATTTTTGAGGTTGTATTTATGAGGTTGAATAATGTTTCCCGTTTTCAAATGGAAAATGATCGAAGTACATTTTTTGTAATTATTCAAAATGGAATTGGAAATCAAACCATATTTTGCGCATCACATTATTATTAATATATGACAATTAAACAATATAGCAAAAAATAACCATAAACGAAAATTTCTCACATTCTTAGTTCAACTAAGAGATAGCTAAAGTTTCATTAATAAATAATAAAATATCAGAACAAGGAAAATAAGTCTCTATATAACGATATATGGTAAATAATGAGATTTAATTATATTTTCATCTAGCTAGATAAAAATGATAGTAACTATATTTAGAATATAAATAATTTAACAATTAGGAGATACTTGATACGATTAATTGTTTTTTGATATTTTCTGATTTTAGAGATATTCGGTGATCGCTCAGTACCATTTTTAGTTTTGAAAAGCTTCTTTCTACTTCAACTGATGTCAACGGAGTATACTTGAAATACATTGCATTTTGTGTTATATTCCTTTCAATTTGGACCTCTTTCGCTCCAGCAATAATGCTTCGTATTTATTCTATGTGTTGCAATCCAGGATTATTTGCTACAATATGGTTGGTATCATGTTAGCATCATCCTCATTCAAATCTACAAAATTTACACTCTTATGCCTATGTTTAACTGTTTTAAACTGTGATACAGCATTTGATTTCTTGTAGCTACTCAGCATCACATTGCATGGCTTGCATTTCAAAACACCGTTTTCATTGCATAACACCCAAATTCATCAACTAAATTTCGTATCATGACGTTATCAGACCGCTTAACTTTAGGTATTATTAAGAGTTGTTAAGATTATAAGGACTTGGAACTAAATGACTTGCTAAAATATTGCATAAAAAAACTGCAAATAGAAAATTGATCAACTGTAGCGTAAACTTTAATATCTCTTAAATAGAGTTTTGCATGCTGTAACATAGACAAAAATATCCTCAAATAGAATTCTATATGCTTTGTATGCAAAATAGATTAATGCCTATAAAGCATATATCATATATGCTTTTATAGCATTCTATGCTGTTATTTTGTTAGAGCATAGAAATCGGGGCTCTACTCATGACAGTGTTCGTACAGTGCTAACATACATACTGTCTCTCGTCACAGCCACTACTCTTTTATGGTAGCCTTAGTAT